>PVHX01018868.1:0-19232 GCA_004024805.1 Geosciurus inauris
CTGAGCCACATCCCCAGCCCTATTTTGTGTTTTATGTAGAGACAGGGTCTCACTGAGTTGCTTAGCACCTCGCCGTTGCTGAGGCTGGCTTTGAACTCGCGATTCTCCTGTCTCAGCCTCCCTAAGTGCTGGGATTACAGGCTTGAGCCACCGCGCCCGGCTCTTTTTAACTTTAAATTATAACAATCCACATACTTGTAGAATTCTGTCCCAATCCTGGTAGCATGGATTGGCAATTCAGACTTCCACGTCCACTTTCAAACAGGTACTTTATAGTCATAGGTCCTAGGGTGTGTCCCAGTCTTGCAAATCAGTAGCTGATTCATGTGTTACAAAAGATGTGTCATTAACCATTTGTTTACTGTGAAACTTCATGTAGTATATCAGAACATTCTAAGACCTGCTGTTTTATATGTATAATACTTTGGAGAGTCCTCCTGTTGCTCCATAGGTGTGTGAGATTTTACATTTATTTTTTGGTACTGAAGATTGAACCTAGGGGTGCTTTATCACTGAGCTATATTCCCAGCCCTTTTTATTTATTTTATTTATTTTTATTACGTAGCTGGGATTACAGGCATGTGCCACCGTGGCTGGATTTTTTTTTTTTTTTTCCCTTTAACAGGTGGAACAGGTGGCACTTTTGCCAAATTTCACCTTACAGGGTTAAACTTCATTTGGGGATTGTGGACAGGTGACCTTTAGATGAAAAAGCTCCTGTTGATGTGGTGGTTCTCCAGACTCTTAGGGCTCCTTCTGATCTCTTGTACACAGATGGCCAAAGAACTCTCCATTAGAACTGAGTAGAGAAAATAGCCTGTGGCATATGTAAGGGAGAAGTGGGAGGAAGGACAGAGAAAGATAGTGATGGAAGCTCTTCACCCACTTAACCTTCCTTCAGAGTTAGATACTAATTTAGTAAAGATTGATTTGTGGTAATTGGATCTGTTGAATTCCAGATAAATGGACTGGTGGATAAATCAGAATAATGCAATCTGTTTAACCTAAATATTTGGACTTGTAGAAAATCTTTAGGTAATGTAGATGGGAGTTTTCATCCTCATTTATGGTTCAGCTGCTATTGTTGGATAGTGAATGTAGTAGTATAAAAGAAGCCAAAGTATCACAGTTTTTCCAGCATTTTCCCCTGTAGAATTGGAAGGGTTGCATGGGGGTTAACCAGGATTTGTTTTTTTTTTTGTTTTTTTGGGTACTGGGTATTGAACTCAGGGGTACTTGACCACTGAGCCATATCTCCATCCCTATTTTGTATTTTTATTTAGAGACAAGGTTTCACTGTGTTGCTTAGCACCTGGCCATTGCATTGCTGAGGCTAGCTTTGAACTCTGATTTTCCTGTTTCAGCCTACCAAAGTGCTGGGATCACAGGAATTCTTGGGCTCAGGAATTCTTGACTGTAGGAATTCTGACTCCCTGACACAAGGTTTAGAGGACCTTGTGTGGAGTGTTTTCACATTTTTTTTTGCGGGGGGAGGGGCCAGTACCTGGGATCAAACCCAGAGCTTCATGAATGCTAGGCAAAAGCTCTGTCACTGAGCTACACTTCAGCTCTTGTTTCCTCCTCCTCCTCTCTTCTTCTTTGTTGGTATTAGGAATTAAATCTAATACATTTCCAGTCCTTATTTTATATATTTTTTTACTTTAAAGTAAGGTCTCATTAAGTTATTGAGAGTCTTGGTGAGTTGATGGTGCTGGCCTCAAACTTGTGATCCTTCTGCCTCAGCCTCCCATGTTGTTGTTTGCATTTCTTACCAAGGCCTCTATGCTCCTAGAAAGCATTCAAGAAGATTGGAATCAACATATTGATTTCATGTTAGAGTTCCTTGGTTTTAATTAGGTATTAGTTTCAGGGAGGCCTGCTTTTTAACACAACTGTGATGGTTTAGGATTTTACCTCTAAATCTTTGAATCTGGGGTGTTCAAAGTATAGTAACCTGGGGTGTTATAGTATGGTAACCTATGAAGTTGTACCAAAGATCTTTAGCATGGCAGAAATACAGAATGGATGTCAGCGTTCCATACTATGAGTTACCACCTGTTAACTACTTGAGGATGCAGAGATGTGGCTGTCTTAATTTTATGTTCCCTCCAGTTCTTTGATCAGTGGAAAATATCTTATAAGTTCAAACAAATTTTTTATTTGCTAACATTTTCTTGATTTTTATTACTTTAAAAAACTTAAAAATTGCTGGGCGCAGTGGCACACACCTCTAATCCCAGCACTTTGGGAGGCTGAGACAGGAGAATCGCGAGTTCAAAGCCAGCCTCAGCAACGGCGAGGTGCTTTAGACAGGATCCTTTATACCCTGTCTTTAAATAAAATACAAAATAGGGCTGGGGATGTGGCTCAGTGGTCACGTGCCTCTGAGTTCAATCCTCGGTACCTCCCCCGCCAAAAAAATCTTAATAATTGTAGTGTTTGATCTGAGCAGAATAAAAGGCATCATTTTTGGGGAGAAGAGGAACAAATTACAGTCCTTGGTGTGTGGCCTGGAGCCACCATCAGTTGTCTCACGTAGTTTTTTTGGGGGGGTGGGTACCAAGGATTGAACTCAGGGGCACTCAACCACTGAGCCACATCCCCAGCCCTATTTTGTGTTTCATTTAGAGTTGCTAGTGCCTCACCGTTGCTGAGGCTGGCTTTGAACTTGTGATTCTCCTGTCTCAGCCTCCCGAAGTACTGGGATTACAGGCGTGCTCCACCGTACCCGGCTTTCACATAGTTTGAGTACCTTGTGTGCTGGATTGAACTGTGAGTTGGCAGCTGGAGAGGGAACTTCATTCTTTTTTTCAATTTTTAATATCCTTAAAATGTTTCTAAGATGTATTTTAAAATTGGAGCTATTTATTTTTTAAGTAAAAAGAAATTATATGTTAATTGAAGTGTGTACTTTGGAGCTAAAATGTTCATTTTCTATACTTAATATGCGTTGCTTCCAAGTGTTTTAGAATGAACTCTAGTTCTGTCAGGTGTTAAATGTGAGACCTGAGTATGTGCTTGTTGCCGTGCTTACAGAAAATTGTGACTGTACTGATCCTTCTCAAACCAAAGTACTAAAGGAAACGTAAGTCACAAAGGAAAAATAACTCCAAATAAAATTCCTCAGAAGCCAAGTGCAGTGGCGCAAGCCTGTAATCTCAACACTTAGGGAGGCTGAGACAGGAGAATCATGAGTTCAAAGCCAGCCTCAGCAACAACTAAGCAACTCAGTGAGACCCTGTCTCTACATAAAACATAGAATAGGGCTGGAGATGTCGCTCAGTGGTCGAGTATCCCTGAGTTCAATCTCCAGTACCAAAAAAAAAAAAAAACCTCCTGGGGCTGGGATTGTAGCTCAGTGGTAGAGCTCTCGCCTCGAATGCGTGAGGCCCTGGGTTCGATCCTCAGCACCACATACAAAGCAATAAAATAAACACATTGTGTCCATCTACAACTAAAAAAATATTTAAAAAAAAAAAAAAAAAAAAACCTCCTTAGTTAAAGGCACTCTTATAGAAGTTCCCATGAAAATTCTTATTTATTCTTTTTTCTCTATATCAGAGATCTGTATCTTTCTTAAAAACCCGAATATTGCCAGCCATGACTAAGCAATATCAATGTTTCCATGTCCACTTATCAGTGTTAGGGGATGGTTGGGATAGAGAGGAAGAGGGAAGATTTGGCAACTGGGAGGAAAGAGCAAAATAAATGAAGATAAGTATGAGAGAAGATAAATGGTCTTTGGAGTGTGGCATGGAGCCATCATCAGTTGTCAGGTAGTTCTTAGGGGCTTCTGGGTGTCTTGTGTGCTAGACTGAATTATGATGAAAGCAAGTAAAAAGTATTACAACATCTGGGCACAGTGGCATGGTCTGTAATCCCAGCAACCGGGGCAGCTGAGACAGGAGGATGGCAAGTTTGGGGCCAGCCTCAGCAAGTAGGTGAGGCCTTAAGCAACTTAGTGGGACCCTGTCTCAAAATAAAAAGGGATGGGCATGTGGTTCAGTGGTAAAGCTTCTCTGGGTTCAGTCTCCAGTACCAAAAACAAAACAAAACAAAAGTATTAAAACAAGAAAAAGGATAGAATTAAAATGTAATCCAATATGATATGGAAAGATCTCCAAGATATAAATTAAGTGATAAAAGCATGATGCAGAATAGTATGTATAATATGTCACCCTTTGTGTTTTATGGGAAGAAAAAAGCTGGGAGTGTAGTTAAGTGGTAGGATATGTGCCCAGCATGATGCTTGTGGCCCTGGGTTCCATCTCCAGCACAGAAAAAAAAGGAAGACAGGCAGGAAAGAGGAATAAAAAGAAGATAAAAGGAAAAAAAAATTTGGTTTACATATGCATTAAAAAAAGTTAGAGGGGCCAGGTAGGTACAGTGGTAAACACCTGCAATCTCAGCTACTCAGAGGTTAAGGCAGGAGGATTGTAAGTTTGAGGTCAGATGGAGCAACTTAATGAGATTGTCTCAAAATGAAATAAGAAGGGACCGGGGGTGTAGCTTTGTGGAGGAGCGTTTGCCTAGCATGTGCAAAGTCCTGCATATGATCCTCAGACTGAAAAAAAAGAAGAGGAAAAAAATAACTTCAGAAGAATAAACAAGAAAATGGTGACATTGGTTACCTGTTAAGCATAGGAATTAGGCACGTAGAGGACAGCGTGGGAAGGATACTTCTTACATTATATCTTTTTCTTTCTGATATTTATATCAAATTCAAACACTTAAATACAAAATTAAAAACCAGCATCTTAGTCCTCGCATTTTTCTTCTCCTCCTGTCTGGAGGTCAGAGAAGTGGCAAGGCCACAGCTGAAAGGGCAGAGTAGTGAACAGTGTCTGAAGGGATATATATATGTGAAGGTTCTAGTGATCTAGGACATGTGCTTTCTTGGGATCTTGAAGATTTTTTGGTGAGGGTACTGGGGATTGAACTCAGGGGTACTCGACTACAGAGCCACATCCCTAGCTCTGTTTTTTTGTTTTTATTTAGAGACAGTTTCACTGAGTTGCTTAGCACCTCACTTTTGCTGAGGCTGGCTTTGAACTTGCAATCCTCCTTTCTCAGCCTCCCGAGCCACTGGGATTATAGGTGCGTGCCACTGCTCCTGGCTGGGATCTTGAATTTTGAACTTATAGATGTGTAATTTTAGTAGTGAACTAAATACAGTGTCGGGTATTAAAAATTTTTTACTAGCCGGGCGTGGTGGCTCAAGCCTGTAATCCCAGCACTTAGGGAGGCTGAGACAGGAGAATCGCGAGTTCAAAGCCAGCCTCAGCAATGGCCAGGCACTAAGCAACTCAGTGAGACCCTGTCTCTACATAAAACACAAAATAGGGCTGGGAGTGTGGCTCAGTGGTCGAATACTCCTGAGTTCAATCCCCAGTACCAAAAAAAAAAAATTTTTACTTACTCTTCAAAGTTTAATTTTTTTTTAAACAGTGGACACAGTAACTTTATTTTGTTTATTTTTATGTGGTGCTAAGGATTGAACTCAGTGCCTCATATGTGCTAGGCAGGCACTCTACCACTGAGCCACAACCCCAGCCCCTACTCTTCAAAGTTTTAGTAAAAGGTTTTCACTATTATTCCCTCAGGTTTGCCGTTTGATATACTATTAGCATTATTAGCTATATGATCTTGGTGATTTTCTCAATCTCTCTGAGGTTCAGGGTCCTTCTTTGTCCTGGAAATACTACTTCAGAGGGTTTTTGTGTGCACTGTATATGTAAAAGTCATGGGGTGGTGTCTGGCTTAGTGAATTACTACTGTTGTTACAATAATTACCATTAGTAATACCTTTTAATATCCTAGTGGTAAGAGTGGGGTTCTGGCTGTGTGATGGTGGGCAAATTCATTAACTTTTTAGAGTCTTGGTATCCTCATCTTTGAAAAGGGTATAATTAGTCGGGTGTGGTGGCTCAAGCCTATAATCCCAGCACTTACGGAAGCTGAGACAGGAGAATTGCGAGTTCAGAGCCAGCCTCAGCAACGACGAGGTGCTAAGCAACTCTGAGACCCTGTCTCTACATAAAACACAAAATAGGGCTGGGGATGTGGCTCAGTGGTCAGTCGAGTACCCCTGAGTTCAATCTCCAGTACCAAAAAAAAGAAAAAAAAAATAGGGCTGAGGATGTGGCTCAGTGGTTAAGTACCCCTGAGTTCAATCCCTGGTGCCAAAAAGAAAAAAAAAAAAAAAAAAGGATATAATTATAGTACCTTGATCTTAGGCTGGATTTTTATTGATGTATTGTACTTAGACTAGCACATGGTAGGTGCTCAATAAATATTAATTGCTAATTTTCTTCATGACTACTATTTGCTAGTTTATGTCATAACAAAGTGACAAACTCAGTGATTTAAAGAACAGAAATTAAGGCTGGGCACAGTGGTGCACACCTGTAATCACAGCAGCTTGGGAGGCTGAAGCAGGAGGATTCTAAATTTAAAGCCAGCCTCAGCAATTTAGGGAGGGCCCTAAGCAGCTTAGTGAGATTCTGTTTCCAAATAAAAAATAAAAAGGGCTGCGTATGTGGCTCAGTGGTTAAGACCAGGCTAGAGAGTGCTTGGAGAGAGCTGAGCAGACGGAGGCAGAGCACCAGTGAGTTTGCACCAAAGAGTAAGGGAATAGCCACAGTAAGCTTTGGAGGTCCAGAGAATATGTAAGGTACTTGATTTAAAGAAATTGCAATAAAAGCTACTTTTTTTGTTTGTTTGTTTTGTTTTGCCTTTTACTAGGAATTGAACTCAGGGGTGCTTTATCACTGAGCAATATCCCCAGCCCTTTTTTAAAATTAATTTTTTTTTTTTTAGTTTTGAGGCAGTGTCTTGCTAAGTTTCTGAAATTGGCCTTCAACTTGTAATTCTCTTGCCTTAAATAGCTGGGATTAAAGGTGTGTGCCACCACACCTGGCTGGCTGTTCTCATCATTACCACTACTTCTGTCTACTCTTTCATAGTTTTCTTTGCAAGCCATCTCCTTTTATTCTTTTTTTAAAATATTTTTTAGTTGTAGATGGACACAATATCTTTATTTTATTTTTATTTTTATGTGGTGCTGAGGATCGAACCCAGTGCCTCACGCATGCGAGGCAAGCGCTCTACCACTGAGCCACAATCCCAGCCTCTCCTTTTATTCTTTATTTTATTTATTTTTTTTTTAAAAATAATGTCTTTATTTTATTGGTTTGTATGTGGTGCTGAGGATCGAACCCAGGGCCTCACGCATGCGAGGCAGGCACTCTACCGCTGAGCTACAATCCCAGCCCCTCTCCTTTTATTCTTTAAAGCATTAATAGTTGCCTTATCTCAGCCTCCTCTCCTCTCACCCTATGCATCTTAGATAGGGCTGTGTCTAACTTGCCATCCATATGCCAATGATTTGCAAATGTGTTTTTTTTTTTCCACTTCTGACTAGTTTTCTGATCTCCAGACATCTCCACTTTGATGTCTCATGGACATTTAGAAACATCCTTATCATCCACTTCCCCAAGTCCATCTTCTTCCAATCTTCCTATCCTAGTGAGTGGTCCTGTTATGCACCCAATCACTCAAGTCGAGGATTTGGGAGGCTTCTAGATTCCTTCTTCTGCCATTGTAGTTACCACCTGTCTTCATAAAAATTTCCTGGTCATCCCCACTTCTCTGCTGAGTTCAGAACTTCACCCTTTTACTTGCATGATTTCAGTCGCCTTCTAATCATTTTTTTTGACTGCCTTCAACAAGTTGCTGCAAAGTAGTCTTTGTAAATGTAGGTCTCATTTGAGCTCTTCTAGTTTTAAGGTACAGTTCAAATGCTTTAGCCAAGTACTTAGGCCCTTGGTGCAGTTCCTCCTATGCCCCCTGTTATTCCTTGCCTTCTGGCTCTTCACACAGGCACTTGACTGCTTAAAATGGCCATTTTCTTCTGGAAGTACTTCCTTATACTCCTTTCTTAGCAGTGGTGGTAATAACAGTAACAAAAGAGGCTGACACTGGTGGAATTGTGGTCTCTGTGTGCATGTGCCTGCATACCTAGTGCTTCTGGTTAATTTCTGTTTCACCTTGTCAAGTCTCTAAATTCCTTGAGAGTAAGGATTAGCTTTTATTGCTTGCACTTGATGGCACTTAGTAAATGTGTGTTGAATGAATGGTCTAAGCACTACATTGAGGACTTGGTACATCTTTAGGAGAATATCAGTGGAAAAGCTGATTTAGTGGCATCTCTTTTCCAGTCCTGTGCTTACCTATTGAAACAATAGAACCCAGTCTAAGTTGTGAGCAGCTTTGGAATAAGAATTGACAAAGGGGGCTGGGGCTGTAGCTCAGTGGTAGAGCACTTGCCTAGCATGCGTGAGGCACTGGGTTCGAGCCTTAGCACCACATATAAATAATAAATGAATAAAATAAAGATCCATCAACAACTAAAAAAATATTAAAAAAAAAAAAGTTGACAAGGGTTACTATAATTATACATTTGTGGTGTTGGGGATTGTACCTAGGGCCTCATGCATGTTAGGTAAAGTACTGTACACTGAGCTACACCATATTATTAGTTTTAAAAAATAATCTTACACCAAATGCTCATGGGCAAAGTTGTTGTTTTCTTATGTTTGCTTTTGGCCAAAGAGAATCAGTTTGCTGACAACCCAGTGTCATGTCTAGAATGTTTTCACATTTTTAGAATAAAGTACAGGAAACAATACTATTTAGGCCTATGATGTACCAACCAGTTAGTATATTTGGCAGGGATCTGATGATGTTAGAATTCTTTGGGACATGTCAGGAGTGGTGGTGCACGCCTGTAATCCCAGCAGTTTGGAAGATTGTGGGGATGTAGCTTAGTGGTATAATGCCCCTGGGTTCAATTCCCAGTGCCAAAAATAAAAAGAATTTTTTGTGACATTAGTTCCTGTATTTCCACTTCACTGTAACATCTCTATTAAGTATAATTTTAGGCACACAGAATCTTTTTTTTCACTGTCTATAAATAGAGTTTGTAATCAATAGCCCAGAAAATGGCCAAGTTTGTAATGGTATCCCACTTTTTTCTTTTATCTGGCTCCTGATCGTATTGATACTTTTTGGCCAGCAGGGGGAGCTGAAGTCACTGATGTGACTTCATCTCAACTGGCTTTCAGCAATTTGTCAGCCCAGGAGAAAGAAGAGCTTTACTGACAAAATAATCAGAGTTCACAAACAAGACAAGAAATACAAATGACTAAAAAGTATGTGAGAAACATTTTAATCTGATAAATAATCAAAGGAATACAGGTTAAATGACAAGTATTTTTTACTTATCAAATTGGTAATTGAATTCTGCTTTTGAAAGGTGATGAGAGGACAGTCTCCAAAACTACTAGTGGAAGTATGCATTGGCTCCAGTTCTTCTGGAAGATTTTTTTTTTTTTTTTGGTACTTGAGATTGAACTCAGGGGTACTCGACCACTGAGCCACATCCCCAGCCCTATTTTGTGTTTTATGTAGAGACAGGGTCTCACTGAGTTGCTTAGCACCTTGCCATTGCTGAGGCTGGCTCTGAAATCATGATCCTCCTGTCTCAGCCTCCTGAGCTTTTGGAATTACAGGCCTGTACCACCCTGTGCCACGGTGCCCAGCCCTCAGCCCTTTTTATTTTGAGACAGGGTCTTGCTAAGTTGCTGAGGCTGGTCTCAAACTTTTGATCATCCTATGTCAGCCTCCTGTGTACCTATGATTACAGGTGTGCTCTGCTGAGCCTAGCTTGTGATTTGTATACTTTATAAAGAATAATTTAGAAATAAGTTTTCCTCCCTCATACTTCTACAGTAAATATTGAAACAAAATTGTGCCAGCTATTTTGACTGTTTATATCCTATTTATAAAATGACCCATCCAGTCTTTGATATCGAGCTTTTTATAGATTTAAACAATCTCCCAGTAGCTTTGCTTTTACTTGTAAGGTTTTAATTGTTGTTTTACCTACATAGATCTTTGTACTCCTATACTTTGTGTTCTTTCATTGCTTTCCATCATTTATGTTGTGCTAGTTTGAGAAAAGTTGTTTTTCTTTTCTTTTTTATATATATATATTTTTAGTTGTAGATGGACACAATGTCTTTATTTTATTGCTCTGTATGTGGTGCTGAGGATCAAACCCAGGGCCTCACGCATGCAAGGCAAGCGCTGTACCACTGAGCTACAATCCCAGCTTTGAGAAAAGTTGTTTTTCTTCCTCCTCTTTCCCTTTACCATGCTGCTTAACAATTTGAAATTTTTGATGGAGCACCTAATTTTATATTTTGCGATACTGGGGATTAAATACAGGGTCTTACATGTACTAGGCAAGTCCTATACCACTGAGCTTTTTTTTTGGTACTGGGGATTGAACTCAGGGGCACTCGACCACTGAGCCACATCTCCAGCCCTATTTTGTGTTTTATGTAGAGACAAGGTCTCACTGAGTTGCTTAGCACCTCGCCGCTGCCAAGGCTGGCTTTGAACTTGCGATTCTCCTGTCTCAGCCTCCCTAGGTGCTTGCTGGGATTACAGGCTTGAGCCACCGCGCCCGGCTTACCACTAAGCTTTATTCCCACTCCTTTTTATTTTTTTGTTAAATATTTTTTTAGTTGTCAAATGGACCTTTATTTTGCTTATTTATATGTGGTGCTGAGAATCAAACCCAATGTCTCACACATGCTAGGCAAGTGCCCTACCATTGGGCTACAACCCCAGCCCTCCACCCCTTTTTAAAATAACATTTTTTTAAAATACATTTTTCAGTTGTAGATGGACACAATACTTTTATTTTATTTTATTTTTTTATGTGGTGCTGAGGATTGAACCCAGTGCCTCACACATGCTAGGCAAGTGCTCTACCACTGAACTACAACTCCAGCCCCTTAAAATCTTATTTTGAGATAAATAAAATGAGTAAGTTGCCCAGGTTGGCCTTGAACTTATGATCTTTCTGCCTCTGTTTCTTGAGTACCTGAATTTATAGGTGGGTGCCACTGTTGCTTGGCTGGTTGGCTGGGCTCTTGTTTTTTTTTTTTTTTAGTACTGGGCATTGAACTCAGGGTCACTCAACCACTGAGCGACATCCCCAGTCCTATTTTGTGTTTTATGTAGAGACAGGGTCTCACTGAGTTGCTTAGCGCCTCGCTGTTGCTGAGGCTGGCTTTGAACTCGCAATTCTCCTGTCTCAGCCTCCCTAAGTGCTGGGATTACAGGTGTGTGCCACCGTGCCTGACTAGGGCTCTTGATTTGTGTGATCTCTTACTTTCAGTTAAAAAAACAATTTTTTTTTTTTTTTGGTACTGGGCATTGAACCCAGAGATGCTTTGCTACTGAGCTACGTCCTTAGCTCTTTTTATTTTTTATTTTGAATAGTTTTTTAGAATTTCACTAAGTTGCTGAGGCTGGCCTGGAACTTGCTGTCCTCCTGCCTCAGTCTCCTGAGTCACTGGTATTATGGGCATGTGCCATAGCACCTAGCTCAGTAAAATATTTTAAAGTCTATTTCTGTGCTTTTTGTTGCATATATTCCTTTTAAGTGAAATTTCAATTTTATATGATGAAAGCCTAGATTTTAAAAAATTGGGTAGCCATATATTTTTAATTTTAAACTGTACAGAATGCTAGTTAAATATTTTTATCTCTATTACAAGGGGATCTTTTGTGTCAATTTCTGATTATAATGTAGAACCAAATCTGTTATCTACCTATGTATTTTAGAAGGCTCTAATGTATCTTTTTTTTTTGTACTGGAGATTGAACTCAGGGGCACTCGACCACTGAGCCACATCCCCAGCCCTATTTTGTGTTTTATGTAGAGACAGGGTCTCACTGAGTTGCTGAGCGCCTCGCCATTGCTGAGGCTGGCTTTGAACTCACGATTCTCCTGTCTCAGCCTCCTTAAGTGCTGGGATTACAAGTGTGAGCCACCACGCCCGGCGACTGTAATATTTTTGAGAAAGTATTTATTGTATTGTTTAAAATTTCATGTTTCCTTCTAAAGAAGCTTTGTGTTGTTAAATGTGTGTTGAACCCTACTTTATTATTATTATTACTACTACTACTACTGCTGCTGCTGCTGCTGTATTTTTCAGGCTTCTTTTTTTTTTTCTTGATTCTGGAGATTGAACTCAGGGGCACTCGAATACTGAACCACATCCCCAGCCCTATTTTGTGTTTTATGTAGAGACAGGGTCTCACTGAGTAGCTTAGCACCTTGCCATTGCTGAGGCTGGCTTTGAACTTGAAATCCTTCTGTCTCAACCTCCCAAAGTACTGGGATTACAGGCTTGCGCCACCGTGCCTGGCTTTTTTCAGGCTTCTGAATCATTGAGCTTTAGAGGTTTGTTTTACCTCTTGATTAAGTTCTTTTGTTTTATACATGAAGAAATTGAAGCCGGCACCATGGCTCAAGCCTGTAATCCCAGCACTTAGGGAGGCTGAGACAGGAGAATTGCGAGTTCAAAGCCAGCCTCAGCAACAGTGAGGTGCTAAGCAACTCACTGAGACCCTGTCTCTACATAAAACACAATATAGGGCTGGGGATGTGGCTCAGTGGTCGAGTGCCCCTGTGTTCAATCCCCAGTGCCAAAAAAAAAAAAAAGAAAGAAATTGAGAGCAGTGAAAGCATTTGTCTGAAGTCACACCTTTACTTTAGTTGTAGACCTGAACCTAGAATGCTAGTCCAGTGTTAATTATCTTATTCCATTATTACTAGGGGATAGATGTGTGCTCATCACATTTACATTAGATTGTATATAACAAAAAAGTTGTTGATTTACAGGGGAAAAAAATAAAATGATCAGTCTGCCTTGAAAATAAGTCGATCGATCAGCATATTCTCTCTTGTTCAGCACGTACTCTCCTCAGACGCTCATATTTGTGGATCAGAGCATCTTCTTTATACACTGGATAGTGCTGGCAATGCCCATGTCAAATTCTTTCTCTTTGAACTACCCTTTTATTAAAGGCTTGCCAACCATCTGTTACAATATTCTTCAGGCAGAATATAATACTGTTAACTTTTTTTTTTTTTTTGGTACCAGGGATTGAACTCAGGGGCACTCGACCACTGAGCCACACTCTCAGCCCTATTTTGTATTTTATGTAGAGAGAGGGTCTCACTGAGTTGCTTAGCGCCTTGCCGTTGCTGAGGCTGGCTTTGAACTCACAATTCTCCTGTCTCAGCCTCCCTAAGTGCTGGGATTACAGGCTTGCGCCACCACCCCAAAATACTGTTAACTTTTGTTTAAGCTTTTAAAATAATACATTCCAGCACTAAGTCCCTGAAGATAACCCTTCCAGTAATAGGATTTTGTGTTCCTTAAACTCTATTCATTTGCTGATGTCTTAACTTTAGTCATTACTTTAAATGACTGATTTTATCATTGACCTGTTGGGTCTTCCTCATTTCATTCTCATTTGTTGTTGTTGTTGTTGTTTTGGTAGTGGGGATTGAACCCAGGGGCCCTTTATCATGGAGCCACATTCCCAACCCTTTTTATATTTTAAGATAAGGTCTTGCTAAATCGTTGAGACTGGCCTTGAACTTGAGATCCTTCTGCCTTAGCTTCTGGAATCCCTGAGATTAAGGCATATGCTCCTGTGCCCAACCTTGTTTCCTTCTCACAGAGAGTAATTTAGAGTAACTTGAATTTGAAGGAAACCCAAGTTTTGCTTACATATGCTGTTGGCAATGAGTTTGCAAGCCTAACATGAAGGCAAATTAGTGCTCAGAGGTAACTTTTTTTTTTTTTTTTTAATTTTTTTTTTAGTTGTAGATGGACACAATATCTTTATTTTATTGCTTTGTATGTGGTGCTGAGGATCGAACCCAGGGCCTCACGCATGCGAGGCAAGCGCTCTACCGCTGAGCTACAATCCCAGCCCCCAGAGGTAACTTTTTGAGGAGAAATAAATTGCAGAAACATGGCTTGCCTTCAAGTTGTTCCTCGTTTTTATGCAAAATGGAATTGTATAGAAACCAAGTGCTATTCTGGCTTTACCTCTTTTAATACTTTTATTAAGATACATTTTCCTTATCAGAATTTACCCATTTAAGATGTACAAATAAGTGAATTTTTAGTATATTCACAGTATATTCTAATTTTAGAACATTTTAAACACTCTCCTCCCTTCAAAGAAACTCTGTTAGCAGTCAATCTCTATTACCATTTCTCTCCTCAACTCCTGGCAACCATTAATTTTCTTTTGGTCTCTATGGAACTGTCTGGGCTGGACATGTCACAAATGAAATTATATAATATACGGTCTTTTATGACTGGCTTCTTTGACTTAGTTTATTTATTTATTTTTTATGCTAAGGATTGAACGTAGGGCCTTGCACATGCTAGGCAAGTTCTTTATGACTTTAGCTTCATCCCCAGCCCTTTTTAAATCTTATTTTGAGACGGGACCTCACTAAATTGTCCAGGCTGGCTATGAACTTGTTATCCTCCTACCGTGGGCTCCTCTTCCACAGTAGCTGGGATTATAGACATGCATATCACACCTGGTGATTTAGCATGTTTTCAGGGTTTATTCATGTTATAGCATATGTCAGTACTTTATTTATTTATTTATTTATTTATTTATTTATTTATTTATTGGTACTGGAGATTGAACTCAGGGGCACTGGACCACTGAGCCACATCCCCAGCCCTATTTTGTGTTTTATGTAGAGACAGGGTCTCACTGAGTTGCTTAGTACCTCGCTGTTGCTGAGGCTGGCTTTGAACTCGTGATCCTCCTGTCTCAGCCTCCCTAAGTGCTGGGATTACAGGCTTGCACCCACTGTGCCCAGCTAGTACTTTATTCTTTTTTTTTTTTTTTTAATATTTTTTAATTGTAGATGGACATAATGTCTTTATTTTATTGCCTTGTATGTGGTGCTGAGGATCGAACCCAGGGCCTCACGCATGCGAGGCAAGCGCTCTACCGCTGAGCTACAATCCCAGCCCCTAGTACTTTATTCTTTATGGCTGAATAATATTCCATTTTATAGAAAAGCCACATTTTTTTTTATTATCAATTGATGGACATTTGAGTTGTTTCCATCTTTTGGCTATCATGAATAATGTTACAAACCTTCTTGTACAAATTTGTTTGGACACCTGTGTTCAGTTTTCTTGAGTATATATATATACCTACAAATAGCTTTGAATTGTGTTTTGAAATCAGGAAATATGAATCTTCCAACTTGGCTTTTCCTTTTCAAGATTTTTTGAGTATTCTGGGATTGCATTGGATGTGTAGGTCAGTGTAGAGAGATTATTGCCATTTCAACAATGCTATATCTTCTGATCATGAGCATGATGTGTCTTCCCATTTAATTAGGACTTCTTTCACTTTTTTTTTTTTTTGGTAATTTTTATAGATTTCATAGTAAAAGTTTTTACTTCCTTTTATTTCTAAATATTTTATTCTTTTTGATGCTATTGTGAATGGAATTATTTTAAATTTCATTTTTACATTGCTTATTGCTATTGTATAGAATTACAATTGTTATTTATATATTCCTTTGGAATCCTGAAATCTTGTTGAACTTAATAGCTCTAATAGTTTGGGTTCCTTAGGATTTTCTATATACAAGATTATGCCATCTGAAAACAGAGATTCATTTATTCCTTTCTAATCTGAATGCTTTGTATTTCTTTTTCTTGACAATTTGCCCTGTTTAGAACCTCTGGTACAATGTTGAATAGAAGTAGGGAGAGTGGATCTATTTGTTTTGTTCTTGATCTTTTTTTTTTTTACTTGTCAATGGACCTTTATTTTATTTATTTATAATGGTGCTGAGAATTGAACTAGTGCCTCATACATGCCAGGCAAGTGCTCTGACACTGAGCCACAACCCCAGTCCTTGTTTTTGATTGGGGGTGGCACCAGGGATTGAACTCAGGAGCACTCAACCACTAAGCCACATCCCCAGCCCTATGGGTCTTACTGAGTTGTTTGGCGCCTCTCTGTCATTGCTGAGGCTGGCTTTGAATTTGCAATCTCCCTGCCTCCTGAGCCCCTGGGATTACAGATGTGTACCACTGCGCCTGGATTTGTTCTTGATCTTAATGGAGAGAATGTTTCTCCCTAAGCATGATTTTATCTATCTATTTATAGGTACTAGGGATTGAACCCAGGGCTGCTTAACCACTGAGCTACATCCCGAAGGCTTTTTATTTTTTTTTTTATTTTTTTTAATGTTTATTTTTTTAGTTGTAGGTGACAGAATATCTTTATTTTATTTTTATGTGGTGCTGAGGATCGAACCCAGTGCCTTATGCGTGCTAGGCTAGCACGCTACCACTGCGCCATAATCCCAGCCCCATCCCGAAGGCTTTTTATTGTTTTAAATTTTGAGTCAGGGTCTTGCTGAGTTGCCTAGGGCCTCACTAAATTGCTGAGGCTGGCTTTGAACTTGCAATCCTCCTGCCTCACCCTCTAGAGTTGTTGGGATTACAGGTGTGCGCCCCTGTGCATGGATCTAAATGTGATTTTAGCTGTGGGTTTTTCCCATACCATTTATCAGGTTGAGGAAGTTTCTTTCAATTCCTAGTTTGTTGAGTGTTTTTATTATAACAGTGTAATCCTTTTTATATGTTGCTAGATTCATTCTGCTTTATTGAAGATTTTTATATCTATATTCATAAGGAATATTGGTCTGTAGATTTTTTTTTTTTTTTTGTGCTGGGGATTGAACCTATGGGTGCTTTACCACTGAGCTACATCCCTAGTCCTTTTTATTTTTTGAGACAGGGTTTTGCTAAATTGCTGAGGCTGGTCGCCAACTTGCAATCTTCCTGTCCCAGCCTCCTAAATTGCTGGGATTACAGGTGTGTGTGACTGTGCCTGGCTGGTCTGTAATTTTCTTGTGATTTTTTTTTTTTAAACTCTTTTTTTTTTTTAGTTGTTGATGGATCTTTATTTTATTCATTTATTATATGTGGTGCTGAGGATTGAACCCAGTGCCTCACACATGCTAGGCAAGCGCTCTACTTGTGATATTTTTGTCTGGTTTTGGTATTAGAGTAATAATGGAGTAATAATGGTGTTATTAAATGAATTACAATGTTCTTGGATTTATTCTGAAGTAATTTGGTTTAACTTTGACCATTCATTTAACAATGGTAAATAATTGCCTAATTACTCAATGAAGATAATAAAAGTATAACTAATATTTTTTAAAAATCTATTATTGTTGTAGTCAGAAAAAACTTAGAAGTGTCTTCAGCAATATTTCTGGGATGATTTAGTCAAACTTCAGAAAAGGAGTCAGAAGTCAGTGGAATTGGAAGTATAATACCCTTACTAAAATTTTGCCGATTTGCTAATTGTTCTCTGATCACTTCTTAGCTTTGAATTTTTAGCCATTTAAAATATCAATGAGGGGGGCTGGGGTTATGGCGCAGTAGTAGCGTGCTCACCCAGCATGCGGGAGGCACTGGGTTCGATCCTCAGCACCACATAAAAATAAAATAAAGCTATTGTGTCCACCTACAACTAAAAAATAAATCTTTAAAAAAAATAAAATAAAATAAAAATATCAATGAGGGGCTGAGGTTGTAGCTCAGTGGTAGAGCACTTGCCTAGCATGTGTGAGGCACTGGGTTCGATTCTCAGCACCACATATAAAGAAATAAAAATGAAAGTCCATTAACAACTAAAAAATTTTTTTAAAAATCAATGAACAGAAGCTGTTTTTTGACTACCATATAGCTTATAATGTTGACTAAGGACTTGTTTTTTTCCAGAGGTATTACAATGTTTAGTAATCAGTAGGCACTTATTAAATGTTTATGGATGAATGGGAATTAATGTAGGGCTTAAGGATTTGTCCAGTTGAAAATGAAAGGAGGATTGGGACTGTAGTTTAGTAGTAGAGTACATTCTTAGCATGCTTGAGGCCCCTAGGGTTTAACTAAACCCCAGCATGAGTGTGTATGTGCATGTATACGTGTTGGTGGGTGCACACACACATACACACCTAAAGGGAGAAAAAGAAAATAGTTTGAGTTAGGAATACAAGCATCACTATTCTCATGTTATAAAAATTTAATGTCATGGCCTAAATATTAGCAGTACTGTCATATTTTGTACTGCCACCGTAGACATTCTGGGAAGTGTGAGTAGTTTTTTCCCCATCCTGCTGTACGGAAGGATTTTTTCCTCTTATACCACAGAAAATAGTTTCATATAGCTTATTTTATTTTTTTCTTGTGCTAATTGGAGTTCATTACTTTGGGACAAATTTTGTTGAATTTGTGTCAAAATGTGATTATGGGAATAAATATGTAATATAGTTGAAAATAATGAATATTGGATTCTGTAATTTTTGTCTAATTCAGAAATGAAAAAGATTGCTGTTGAGGAAATTATATATGATTTCTTAGTAAATGAATGATAGAGATAAGACGGGGGGATTTTATCATTTTCAGAATTCCGGTCATGTTCTCAGTTTATGGTCTCTTTTATGATATTGTACTTAAGACAATTTGTATTAGAGATGTTTTTAGGTTTCATCATCTGCACAAAGGGATTCTGTCAATGGGATTTTGACCATGTGTACTTACCTATAAATGATCTAAACAGTGCTTTTGTAACTTCTACTGTCAAATACCCCAGAGTCTGAGGTTGTTTGGAGCAGCTTGTCACAGCAGGACATGTCCCTGAAGATTCTTTTTCTGTCTTGAAATAAATTAGAATTTTGCTTTATGTCCTATAATATTTGTATTTATTTTAACAAAAGTGTGTTTAATTTTACTACAACATTTGATTAAATTGACACTCCAGTAAGTTTTTCCATTTTTATTCACTGGCTTTAGTTACTCCTTCTTCCATAGCTGAATATTCCTGTGGGTACATAGAATCCAGTTCTAGAATCCAGGTAATTCATGGGTTAAAAAGAAGTGTTTCTTTTCAAAAATGATACGTCTCTCCTTTGGAGTGAACAGGAATATCATTTTCCAAAATCCCTAGATTTGCTACACTGTCAGAGCAAAGATTTTACAACTTTTGTGATAATTTTGGAATTAGCAACTGACTTAAAAAAATTTTTAATGTCTTTTGTCTTGTGTATCTGTTGCTTTCTTTTTTCTCTGAATATGTTGTTTAATTCCTGACTCTCTTATCAGGCCCTTCTCTACATGGCTTCTCAAAGCTACCTTCAAGTTCTGCATACTTACCTTTATGTTTCAGTTGGATGAGAAGGTAGTTTCTTGGTAAATTTTGGGCAAATTCTGATATTCACTTTTATTTTA
>PVHX01018869.1:0-29661 GCA_004024805.1 Geosciurus inauris
AAGGGGGGAGGGGGCATGGGGACAGCAAGGGTGATGGAATATGATGGTCATAATAACCCTAACTTTATGTATGACTGCATATATGATATGATTCTATACAACTTACAACTAGAGAATTGATATGTTATCCTCTATCTATGTACAATGAGTCAATTTACACTGTCAACATGTAAGCCTAAATAAAACAAGAATAAAAATTTAAAAAAATAAAAAAATAAAAAATAAATAAAATAAAATATATGCCATGTGTAAAGCAAATAGGTGGTGAAATTTTAGAATTTTAATTTTCTTTCTTATAATTTGATCTATATTTAAATGTTGCACATTAAATAAATACTGCTTTTGTCATCAGAGAACAATGAACTTTTGTTTCAAATTAATGAGTTTACAAGATAATGTATACAAAAATATGTTTACAAGACCATGTTCGAGTGGCAAACAGTGACAGAAACAGCCACAGAGAGCTGGGCCAAGATGTGAAGAGGGTTCCAAGGAACTATAGGTACCCGCACTAGTCTCCAGAAAGGATGCATGCAGATGATTCTGTAGTGAGACTCACACCGTGTGCTTTATACGCAAAACTGCCTGTACTGCTTATATCCTCTGTGTAGTCATTTTCCTCCTGGTCATTTTGAAGCCTCAATTTGTCTAAATTGTGCTAATGGAAACAAGAGGAACAGCTCTTGTCCTTATTTGAATAGAAGTGGGGGAGGAACCAACACATGGCAATCCAGCATGGTAGTGGCAGCTGTAAGTAAAAATCATTGGGAAGGCAACTCTTTTTAAGAAGTCTGAACATCCACTGGGCCTAATTCTCCTCCCAAAGAAAGGTTAGGGGGCTGGGATTGTGGCTCAGCGGTACAGCGCTTGCTTCGCATGCGTGAGGCCCTGGGTTCGATCCTCAGCACCACATACAGAGCAATAAAATAAAGACATTGTGTCCATCTACAAAAAAAATTTTTAAAAAAAAAAAAGAAAGAAAGGTTAGGAATTCAAGATTCACATTTTTCTGGGATGGGAAGATAGTATTCCCCAAAACCTGAAATAAAACAAATCATGTAGTGCCCTAGCCCTGATTTTTAATTTTCTTTCATTGCTCATTCTTTTGCAAGATAAAGATGTGGCTCAGGATTAAACTTCAAACACATTTTCAGAGATGAAGTAACGCCATCTCAAAGAAAAAGATATAGCCCACACAATTAGTTTATAAAAGAGTCAAGAGGTTTCCTTTTCTGCCTTGGACTACTGTGTTTACCTATGGTGACTACTGTGTTTACCTATGGTGACTACTAAGTTAGAGAGGTGAGGAAAGAAACTCGGGTGATTGTTTATTTTAATTCCTCTCTTGGCCAGAGTTGGACCTAAAGCTGCAAGTTCCTGAAAACATTTTCCCTAATTTCTCAACAATTAGTATGTGCCCACCTCCATCTGGTACTTAAAAGCCGTCCCCCAGACGCCCTGTATTGGTTTTCTATTGATGCATGACAAATGACCACAAATCTAATGGGTTAAAACAGCACCCAGTTATTATATAATAGTTCTATAGGTCAGAAATCCAAGAGAGCTCACGTGGAGACTGGTCTAGGTCTCACAAGAACAAAATCAAGGTGTTACTGACCTGGCTCTTATCTGGTAGCTTTAGGAGAAATTCACATCCAGGTATCTTCGTGTTGTTGGCAGAATTCAGTTCCATGCAGTTGTGGGACTCAGGTCCTGACTAGGGATCATTCTCAGTTTTTAGACATTGACTGTGTTTCTTGGTTGGTGACCCTCCTTCATAAAAGCTAGCATGGTGAACTGGATTTTTCTTACACTAGAATTTCTCTTTTCCTTCTTCCTTCCTCTTCTACCACAGATCTGAGAAGGAAATCTGCTTTTGAGGGCTTATGTTCTTATATTGGACACACTTAGGTAATCCAGGATAAATTCGCAATTTTAAGTCCAACCATTTAGTAAGTGTAAAGACTTCAGCAAAGTTACTTGACATGGAAGGTGGTATGATATTTCATTACAGTCACAGATTCCTGGGAGTAGGTAAGGGGAGGACAGGAGAGCTCTCTTTCTACCAGGCCTTACTCAGTACTTCCAACTAATTCTCTTAAACCATCCCAGTGTTTTGCCTTTATGCTTTCTCTTCCATTTTTTTAAGTCCAATATGAATTTTTTATTCTTTGTATTCCATGGCCCCAAATCATTTATCTAAAGTCTTCCTGATAACTTGAGCTATCAACTTCAGTGTTCTTCCATGATGAGTCACTTCTGGTGGGTTCCAGCCCTCCTTTCACCATCAATGAAGCACAATGTATATATTTTCTTGATACTAACTAGTTTTGCACTTCATCTTGTTTCCCTTTATGTGTGGGACATGTTCAATGGCAGATGTCTGAAGGCTAAGAGTCTAGTAGCACCTAGGATAACCTTCCCTATGGAGCAACGCTACTCAAAGTCTATCCACAGACCTGTGCCAGCCCACAAACTATTTGTTGCCAGCTCACGGTGAGTACAAAGTGATACTTAGAAAACTTTCATGGCAATTTGTTGTTACTATGATATAAAAAGCACATGGTTGGGGCTGGGGTTGTGGCGCAGTGGTAGCGTGCTCGCCTAGCACGCGTGAGGCACTGGGTTCGATCCTCAGCACCACATAAAAATAAAATAAAGATATTCTGTCCACCTACAACTAAAAAATAAATATTAAAAAAAAGGCACATGGTTGCTTTTCTAAAAAAGTTGTGACAGATGAGAAAACAACTGATACTTTACCCCAAATAATTGAAGACACACACTATTACAGAAAGCACTGAGGAGACTTCATAATAAGTACAATTTCATTTTCCCACGTACTAGGTCCAATTCCCTCACTTACACAAGATTCTTTATTGAAAGAGCATAGAATTTATTCTAAAAGACTAGATAAATTTGGAACAAATTATCTATGCTTTCAGGGTTAATGATGATTGTTATTAAAAAACACTAAGGTTAATTCTGTAATCTCACAAAGCATAGCATTAATAGCTATCATCAGCAAATCAATGGATGATGCCCTTTGCACTTTCAGGAATTCCCTTAAAGAAAAGTACTATCTTTTAATATAGGAGTTCTTTTAGGGGTTCTTGTAACTACTTAGAAATGTTAACAAGATGATCCACAAACAAAAAGCAGTACAAATCTCCCCTGTCTAAACCAACTAAGATGCATTTCAGAAGGTTCAAGGTTTCCTCTAACGAAGTGCATTCAATAATGCACAGCTTAGCTATGCTCTTTCAACTTCAGCCACAAATTGGGAGGACCCACAGGCTTGGGCAGGGTTGCATGCTCAGAACTTTATTTCACTTTAACCAAGATGAACATTAGTATTTGCTTATTTAACACATATTTATTGTGGGCCTACCATATGCTGAACATTCTTCTCACATGGAGGTAAAGTAGTAAATGAAGCACAAATTCCTGTCCTCATGGAACACACCCAAGTGAAGAGCTATCATTCTGCAGGCGTAGGTCTGGGGAGCGTGCATTTTCTGTTGCCTGCTACCCTCTTTATCCTTCTCTTTCACAGTGTTTTTTGGCTCTTGATCCATTTCTTGCAACTCACTAAACTGAAACATTGTTTTTTATATACAAAAAAAATGAGACATATGAGGATCCAGTTCTGGAATTCTCTATAAAATTTCAAGTACTGAAAATTCAGGCCCCTAAAAATAACTAGAGATATGGTTTTGGAGGGAAGAAGGCTAAAGTTCTGTGCTATCAGAGTGACAACTCTAAAGTAATAAATTTAGGAACTGATGTGTTTGTGACTGTTTGTCCCAAGGGGAGGCGAAATCTTGGTTATGTGCTTATGGACCAATGGCCCAATCTATTCTATCATCTTCCCTCACCTTTATTTATTTATAATGTGAGTATTTAATAGAATGAGTGTGAATAGTTAAGTATAATGATCCATACCCTCTTGAGATAAAATTTTAACCATTGTCTTCTAGGCAAGATTTGGAATAGATGAAAGCTTAGTTCTGTAGGGAAATCATTAAGAACTTATGGTAGGAAACTTGTTTGAAGAAGAGCAAATGTTTCTTCCAACACGGGAGAGCCAACACATATTTCTTTATTCACAGATAAGTTATTGTCCATATATAACCTCTTCTTGGTCTGTATCAAATAAAAAGTTTCCAGGGAGTAAATAATAGAAGAATGTCTCTCTTTTACCCTTTACCATGGCTACAATTATGATGACATAAAATTTCTTTTTTTTAGATATTTTTTTATTTTTAATTAATTTATTTAAATGCATTTCAAGTCATAGTACATATATAGAGCTCAGTGTTTTCATTTCTCTGGTTGCTAACCAGATAGAGTCACATCATTTGTGTCTTTATACATGCACTTAGGGTAGTGATGACTATCTCATTCAACCATCTTTAATATACCCCTTTCCTTTTCCTTCCCCCCTCTTCCCCCCTCTCCCATCCAGAGTTCCTCCATTTCTCCTATGTTCCCCATTCCTATCCCTGTTATGTATCAGCATCCACTAATCAGAGAGAACACTCAGCATTTGGTTTTTGGGGATTGGCTTACTTCACTTAGCATAATGTTTTCCAATTCCATCCATTTACCTGCAAATGCCATAATTTTATTCTCTTTTATTGCTGAGTAATATTCCATTGTGTATATGTACCACAGTTTCTTTATCCATTCATCTATTGAAGGACATCTGGGTTTTGCAATTGTGAATTGTGCTGCTATAAACATTGAAGTGGCTGCGTCACTGTAGTATGCTATTTTTAAGTCTTCTGGGTATAGACTAAGGAATGGGATAGCTGGGTCCAATGGTGGTTCCATTCCAAGTTTTTTAAGGAATCTCCATACTGCTTTCCAGATAGGTTGCCCCAATTTGCAGTCCCACCAGCAATGTTTGAGTCTGCCTTCTTCACCACATTCTCACCAGCACTTATTGTTGCTGGTATTTTGGATAGCTGCCATTCTGACTGGGATGAGATGAAATCTGAGAGTAGTTTTGATTTGCATTTCTCTAATGGCTAGAGATGTTGAACATTTCTTCATATATTTGTTTATTGATTGTATATCTTCTTCTGAGAGGTTTCTATTCAGCTCCTTAGCCCATTTATTGATTGGGTTGTTTGTTTTTTTGGTGTTAAGTTTTTTGTGTTCTTTATATATCCTGGAGATCAGTACAAGCAATCCTGAGCAAGAAGAGTGAAGCAGGAGGCATCACAATACCAGACCTTAAACTTTATTACAAAGCAATAGTAACAAAAACGGCATGGTACTGGCACCAAAATAGACATGTAGACCAATGGTACAGAATAGAAGACACAGAGAGTAATGCACATAAATACAGCTATCTCATACTAGACAAAGGTGCCAAAAACATACATTGAAGAAAAGATAGCCTTTTCAACAAATGTTGCTGGGAAAACTGGAAATCCATATGCAGTAAAATGAAACTAAACCCCTATCTCTCACCATGCACACAACTCAACTCAAAGTGGATCAAAGACCTAGGAATTAGACCAGAGACGCTACGTCTAATTGAGGAGAAAGTAGGTTCAAATCTTCATCACTTTGGATTAGGCCCCGAATTCCTTAACAAGACTCCAGAAGCACAAGAAATAAAAGCAAGAATCAATAAATGGGATGGAATTAAACTAAAAAGCTTCTTCTCAACAAAAGAAACTATCAATGAGGTGAACAGAGAGCCTACATTCTAGGAGCAAATTTTTGCCACACACACATCAGATAGAGCACTGATCTCCAGGATGTATAAAATTTCTGTATTAGTTTCAAGGTCATGGTTTAATTTTCAGTTTAGTGTGAGTCCACTAATGGATATTTATGACCTTCACTTAATAGGATAATTTTCATTAATAGGATAATTTTCATTAATAGGATAATTTTCACTTAATAGGATAATTTTGGAAATGCTTCCTTAGATTGAAATTTGTGCACAAAATGTAGACATCAACTAATTTATTTACTGTTTGTATAGACTGTTAATAAATGTGTTTCCCAGAAACTTTTGTGTTCGTATTCACTAAGTATATTTATTCCATCTGGGCTTATGTACAACAAAGATTCTTTACAAGTTTACACAGCAATGGATTGAACTATAGCTTCCAGAAATGTTCTTCTAGTTAACAGGAACAGAAAGCGTTAGGTCCCCACAGACCTGAAGATAATGTGAGCAGTTTGACCATATATAAAATGTTCTCCTCCCACACAATGATATGGAAAAAAAAGAAAGAAAGAGAGATCAAGAAACAGACAGGGAGAGAACATGAACTCTAAAGCAAGGTAGAAAGAGTTTTATCCAAAGCTTCAAAATTTCCCTCACTTTCACTTACATGGCTCTCAGTTTTCATATACTGTTTTCTGATTATCATATACTTATGATGCCACAAAGGACAGGAGAAATAATTTAATCCAACCCTTCTTGTTTCATCTATACCTCTAGAGTGCAGTTGAATTAAGATTATATGGCTAACTAGCATCAGAACATAGCCCTCAATTCTCAATGTCTAGAGCTTCCCAGCAAACTACACCTGAGTTATCTAATCACTGTATTACTCTTCACCTTTCAGTTGTGACCAGTTGAATTAGCATGTATTTGACAATGTATTCACTTAAAAGAAAGATTTGATTCCTATCTCCAAGGGGCCAGTGGCTTGAACCAGCATGTAGATCCCTCCTGATTTGTTCTGTGAGTGCTTCTGTGTATCACTCTCTTAGCACTTACAATATTACAGTGAGGTTACCTCTGCATCTGCATCACTAACGCTGAACACCTGGAGAACAAGGACTGTGCTTCATACATTCATTCATTTGGCACATGTTATTTTGTGTCTCCTTGTGTGTTCAGGATGCTATAACAAAATACCAGAAACTTGGTAGCTTATGAACAACAGAAATTTATTTCTCACAGTTCTTGAGGCTACAAGTCCAAGACAAAGACACAGATTCTGTAACTAGTTCATAGATAGAGCCTTCTCACAGTGTTCTCATGTAGCAGAAGGAGCAAGGCAACTCTCCAAGGCCTCTTTTAAAATCACCCCGCAAAAGCTCCACCTCAAAATTCCTCACATTTAGGATTAGATTTCAACATACAAATTTGGTGGAGTGGGGAGGAGGGGACATGAGGGGACGCAAACACCAAGATCATAATACTCTCAGTGGCTTTGTGCCACAGTTAGAGATACCATGGTGGAAAAAAAGAATAGACACTGGGGGATATACAGTCTGATGGGCAGGGCAGATGTTAGGAAAACGATCACAGAAACAGATGTAATTACAAAGTACAGTAAAGAATCAGAAGGAAAAGAGAAGGGAATGCTGTGAGAGAGTGCCAGGGAGCCTCAGTAAGGTAGAAGGGCAAGTGATGGCTTGCTTGAAGAAATGATATTTCACCTAAAACATAAAAGAAGGACAGGAAATTTTCAGGAATAAACTTGGATAAGAATGATCCACACAATGGCAATATAAGTACAAGAAATGATGTGAACTGAAGCTAGAAAAATAGAAAAGGTCAGGTCATTCAGACCTCATGAGGGCATGTCGAGGTTAGACCTTTTTGGGAAACATTGAGGTTAGACCTTGTGGGGAATGTTGACGTTGTTGGATTTTTAAGTGCCATTACAAGCATTGAGGGTTTTAAGTAAAGAAGTAATGTGGTTAGAATAAATTTGCAAAAGTAATATTGGACTTCTTGGCTTCCATTGGGTAGAGAGAGTCCTATGTCAAAATATTCACTTTACTTTGGTTATAAAGACAAAAATGCTATCCAATCATATTTTTCTGGAAAATTAAAATATGGTTTTTTTCACTATAGATTGTCTGGTTTATAATGCTTATATGACATAATTAAATACCATGCCTAAAATACTCACACACATTAACTGGATCCCTGTAGGTAATCAGAAAAATAATTCCTTTTTTCCTTTTCTTTATCCAATCTGCTCCACAACACAGCATCATATTTGTGCCACTGTTTAAACTATCACTTTTTCCTCAGAAACCCAACACTGTACAATATTCAAATGTTCTAAGTTCTGATAATTCAATTACCAAAAAATTTTCCAAAGGACATCAAAGCTATATATTATTCATTAATACATGTAAGAGTACTATGTACACCAATATAAGTCACCTAACTAAGTCACCATTAGCTACATGATTCCTGAAAAGGATAAAGTTTGGGAACATTCTTCTGAACTTCTTACTTGTTCCACTACACCAAATTCAGCATCAGTAAGACAGAAGTGATAAATGAGTTAGCATGACCCAGTACCAATAAATACTCTGTCCATGTGAATTTTATCAAAGGCAGTTCAAAATCTTTGAAGATGAATAAATAGACCAGTGGCAGAGATCCTGGAAAAATAGAATATTTTGGAAAAATTGGAAGAACTATAATCAGAATAACATCTAAAAAATAATAAAGTAGATGAGATTAGGGAAAGAGTGAACTATAAAAGTGTGAAGAAAATTAGTATGATTGGCACATTGAATAAATTCTTGTTAAAATAAGGGTGTAGCAATTCTACTGATGATCACAAATGTGAAGTATTAGAGATTCCAAGGACTTAAAAATTGAAGCAATTATTAGTCAATAACTAATCTCAGATTATATGTCAGTTCTGTTATGCCAGAAATGTTTCATTTACTCACCCCTCCAAATCTACTCTCCATTGTTTTTTTAACCTGGCTCAATATCCAGAGAGGCTGACTTGCCTGAGTTACATCAATGACTTTCATGTCCTCTGATCTCCTGTGGGTTTGGCCAACACAAAGAAAGTGGGTGGAAATTGAGCACACTTAGGCATCCTGTGTCCCTTAACAGAAGGTCACTTTTCCACTAAATGTTTGCTTTCTGAGAAATCCTTTCCTTCTGGGATCTAGTAACGTCACTCTTCCAGCTTGAGGGCTGCAGATGTGTTATCCCTTCTCTTTCAACATTACCCACACACACACCTTTGCAATTATACCTGTTTACAAATAATCTCTCCTTGAGTTATCCTAATTTGAGTGTGATATCTGTTCTTTGGAGATCCTGCCTGCTGTCCCTAATTTCTCATGAACTCTCTTTTCAAACCCTCAGTTATTTATATATGGACTCAGTAGCCAAAGAACTCTGAGTAACTAATCTTTGTTCTCATGCCATAGCACTGAGTTCAGAAATGTCTTTGGACTGTATTTGGCCAGCCCACGGTAGGATAAGGTGACAGATGGGGTCTGTGTTCCTGGCCTGAGTGTTCTGTACTAAAATGTACTTTGTGGTCATATTGTATATTGTGTAACACTGAGACTGATGAGGTACACCTGGCCAAGATAAAGGGGTCTCCAACAAACAGCCAAAATAGCCTACCTACAAAGGGCTTCAGCCTTATTTATTTAACATTAACTTGGAGGGGACAGTTGAGCTTCCAGAAACTCTAGTGCTAACTTCAGTGACATATACTATCATCTGAACTTGTGTGATGCTGATGAATATTTTGAGGTCCAGAAGTCTGTATATCTGGCTCTCCTGAAAAATGCTGCGGATTGTGCTATGGTAAGCTCTGGCTGCTCTGGTCTTATTCCCCAACCATTGACTAGGCAAACTTTGTCTAACAAACTCCAGTAGCCTGTATCTACTCTCACCATCAATCCAAGCTTACTCTTGCAATTTGTCAATATAGTAGTCATGGCGCTTACTGTCTTCATGATTTATGCTTTGTCTACATGCCAACTTTTAATCAATTCTAAATCCACTTCTTATTTTAATATTACACTATGTAAAATATCAGCAAAAATCAGAGACAAGCCTCAAGCCCCAATTAAAAGGGGTAAACCATAGCGAGGGAGATTTCTCTGCTTTCAAAACTAAACTTGGACTGTCAAGTTTTATGCTGCTCAAGGGTAAATAGAAACACCCTTCCTTCAAGGTTGACAAAAGAATATCAACTGTCCACTACTTAGACACTATGGGGGAAAAAAAGGAAAAATAAAAACATTACTGATAGTCAAGAACTAGAAACCAGCCTTCTTTAGCCTGGAATTTTATTACCTAGGCAGATTAAAATAACTCAGTTTGTAAATGTAACTCAGAGTGGTCCAAAAAAGTGTTATATCCCCACATATTTCCCTGAAGCAAATACAATCTGGTCTTGAGAAATCACCTGAATATTAGGTCTCAAAGACATTGTGGAAACAAACTGACATGAAAAATTAGAAATTCACAAAAATAAAATGATATTAATAAAAGGCATAAATAATTTTTTTTGTTTTTTGGGTTTTTTTTTTTTTTTGCTTTTTTTTTTTTTTGTACCAGAGATTGAACCCAGGGGCATTTAACCACTGAGCCACATCCCCAGCCTTTTTTTATATTTTATTTATAGAGTCAGTGTCTCACTGAGTTGCTTAGGGCCTCACTAAGTTGCTGAGGCTGAATTTGAACTTGCAATCTTCTTGCCTCAGCTTCCAAAGCCACTGGAATTACAGGCGTGTACCATTGCACCCAGCAAGGCAAAAATGGATCAAAAAAATCTTAATCTTAATAACAACCAGAATTATTTTTAAAAAAGTATTTCCAAGCTAACAAATAGATCAAAAAACCAGCCAATTATCTTTTAAGAATGAAAATGAGCTAAAGATATTTTTAGATAGTTTGTCACCTAAAGACATACGAAGAATTAAAGATCCCTGCAAAAGAATAAGCAAACAATAGATGGCAGATACAGAAAGACAGGAATTTCAGTCACTGAAAATATTAAGACAAAGATTCAGAAAACAAAATACTTATCATGGTTCAAGAAATAGAAAACATAAATCAAAATATATGTAGGTAGCAAGAAGTTAAAGGAAAGGCCAAACATTTTTAAGAATTAAATAAACTTTCAACAGGGTGGGGTGGTGCATGCCTGTAATCCCAGTGGCTTGGGAGGCTGAGGCAGAAGGATCACAAGTTCAGAGCCAGCCTCAGCAACTTGGCAAGGCCCTAAGAACTTAACAAGACCCTGTGTCAAAAAAAGAAAAAAATAAAAAGGGCTAGGAAGGTGACTCAGTTGTCAAGTACTCCTAAATTCAATTCCAGATACTATCAATGTACAATTTTAATAGCAATTTGGTCCTATCTGAAAAGATAATTAGCTAATTGGAAGACAAATATGAATTTCCCAAAATGCATCACAAAAAGGCAAAGAGAAAATAAGAGACATGAACAGAGTAAGCCTAACATACTGAGACACAGCTCCTTGTGAAAGAACAAATAAGACAGAAATAATTATTTGACTACAATAATATTGGACAATATTCCAGATCTGATGAAAAACAAACTTTTTTCAACAACATAAACTTTATTACAACAAATGTCAAGCAGAAACGTCAAGTAGAAAGAAATCCCTTTCTAGACTTCATTTATGAAACTTCAAACACTAAAGAAAAAGAGAAAATCTTAATAACAACCAGAATTCTTTTTAAAAAATTATTTCCAAGCAAACAAATATTATATTCATAACTGATGGGCAGAGAGAAAAAAAGTACCTGGGATCAAAAATCCAGCCAATTATCTTTCAAGAATGAAAATGAACTAAAGATATTTTCAGATAAATGAATATTGAATGAGTTTGTCACCTAAAGATCCTTATTAAAAGAAAGTTCTGAAGTATATTTATCAGGTAGAAAAATAAATAAATCTAAAAGCAGTTCAATTATAATAATTCATATAGCAAATAAACCTTTGACATCACTGATGAGATAAAACATAAAGCTCTAAAACAATGCATTGGAAAGGATAAATGCAGAAAAAAGAGACATTAAAATATAAACCAAAAGAACAGACCATAAATTGCTTTAGGCTAATAAATTTTAAAGTTTGAATAAAATAATCACTTTTCCCAAAAATATTTACATAAGGAAATTGGCTCAAAACCTGGATTACTTAAATTAGCCTTAACCATTAAAGCAATGGTACTAGAGGTATAAAATCTTTCAAATTCTAAAAAGAATCTCTACTAGGACCATATGCGCAGGCATATTCTAACTTATTTTCAGGAAAAAAATGATCATTCTTATACTCCTTTAGAGAATTAAGACATGAGGAAAGTTCCCCAAATTATTATATGCAATGACTATAATCTCACACATTGAACCTGTCACAGACAGTACAAGAACAGAAAAACTCAAAGCTTAATTAGGAACATAGACATAAAAAGTTCCAACAATATATTAGCATATTGTATCCAGTGAGTACACCTTGTGATACACCATGACCAAGTAAAACTCAGTACTGTAATGCAAGCTTGATATAGTACTGTAAAATCTATCATTACAGGTCACCACTAGAATAGATTAAAGAGATAGGTCATAAGGTCATCCTGGTAACTATAGCAGGATCCTGGTAAAATAGCATTTGATAAAACACAACCCCTATTCAACTAGACCAGCTACAAATAATGGAGAAATTCCTTAACCTGTTAGTGCTTATATACCAAAAACTATAGTACTAAACAGTAATTGAACTGTTCTATCCCATTTCTTTATGACAACAACCCTATGGCATGAGTACTGTTGTTGTTCTTATCTTACAGATAGAACACCAAGTGAAAGAAGGTCTAAGTCACTGGTCTAAGGTAATGTAGATAGTAATTGGCAAAAATTTAGTTTATTCTCAGAACCACTGTGCTAAGTCTCCAGAAGTATCGCAGTTTCTATGTTTTCTTTAAATAAATTCAAATTACTCCTTGAGTCCCCACATGAAAGGGAATTACATCTCAGACAATATCAGGGCACCAAATCAAATATTTCCAATTCCACAGATTGTGAACCAACCCAGATACAATCCTAGGTGAGTGCTTATGTGCAGGGCTCTGAATTTTACTAAAAAATATCACATTAGTATGTGTCTCTAAAACAGTATTTTTTCCAAAGCCCTATCTATTGCAAAATTTCCAAAGGCCCATCTACTAGCACAGAAAGTTTATTATTCAAGTTTATAGGACCTTTTTCTTCTCTATGGAAGAATCACAGAGATACTATATAGGCCAGGACATTTGAGAAGTGCCCCCCTGGGCTCTAAGTCCCTTTGGTCTCTAATTCAAACTCCTCACAGTGAAAATGTTGATTGTCAGTCCTGCATGGTCCCTGAAGTTCAGAGGCTCTGCTGTGTTGATACCAAACTTGAGCCCCAGTGTTAGTTCCAGTATGGAACATCATAGTGACTGGTGCTGTCTCAGAAGACCATTACTCAACCAGAACTATGGAAGTCTTGACAATCTCTGGAGTCCTGGGGTAGAAAAGTTCTCAGACATCTCCTACATATCCAGTCCTGGGAGAAGCTCCCCAAAACTTTGTCCTTCTGAGCTTTACCCAGTTCCTGGACTACTTTCTCTCCTTAAACAATCTGATTCTATAGCTCCACGAATCTACTTTAGTAAAAAAAAAAAAAAAAAAAAAAAAAACAAAAACACCTCTCAGTGCATATTATCATTTCTTTGCTTGGAAACTTTTACTTCTGGCTCTGCTACACAAAATTCATTATTAATTTCCTTTAGTAAGGAAAATAAATGACTTGGCCACTCTCTTGGAATGTCAAAGGGAAAATCACCTCCAACAAGAGAACAAAAGGCAAATTAGTATCTCAATAAATTATTCTACACCTATATACATATATTTATTCTTAAATAGTCCTGATGGATATATCCCCAAATTAATCATGTGTATCAAGAACTCATGAGATTTTGTCTTTTTCTTTCTTTTATCGTATTTTCAAGTTTTCTATAATGAATGTAGATTTGTGAACTTTTTAAAAAGTTTCTGGGGCTGGGACGCTGGCTCAGTGGTAGAGCGCTTGCCTCGCATGCGTGAGGCACTGGGTTCAATCCTCAGCACCACATAAAAATAAATAAAGATATTGTGTGTCCATCAACAACTAAAAAAAAAAAAATTAAAAAAAAAAGTTTCTTTGTGGGTTTTGTTTACTTTGTGGGTTTTGTTTACTTTGTGGCATTCTTCACTTAAGAATGCCAAGAAAATTTTGCAGTTGGAAATCAGTCAAGTATGGCCCTATAGTGTATATGGTATGTGATTTCAATGGGTAATTACATGCATCAGACTCTTTTTTAACTTAATAAATTAGGAAAAAATGCTCAAAATACTGTTTGGTTCCTAGGAAAAGAGCATGAAATGACCACCCACTCACTGAGAAAAGGTAAAATGAAAGTCACATCCATCAAGTCTTCATTCAAATGCAATCAAAACCACTAGAGTTTGTACTGTCTTGCTTCAATCACTGTTTTAGAGAAAAGCATTTTCTTTTAGAATTCAGAAAATTAATGGAATTCAGAAACAATGAACATTGTGTTGTGGTGGACCTAGTACACTTTATATCACTTCCAATGATATCAATGGCAAGCCACAGTTTGACTGGTAAGATTAAAATGTATCTCACAGATATTCAATGCCAGCACATTTGGGGTTTTATAACCAGTTTCCCAAAGTCATTTATCCTTACTGACACTGAAGGTTAGACAGTTTTGAGTGTATGTGTACATGCGTGTATTTTTGCAGAAAGGGAAAATAGACCACCCCAGAAGTCAAGATCATTGCTAATATATTTTGTGGGCATGAATAGTTTTTCCAGAGGTTGGAGAGTAAGAATTATAAGTGCTAGAATTTTCCATATTCTGATGCTTTTCCTAAAAAGAATAAAAAGGCAAGGATCTTAAGAATTACATTGCATTCCTAAGAAAGTTTTTAATCATCTGGCTTTCATACATAGCCTAGCAATGAAGCACCAATTCCATAAATTAAAATTCTTACACATTTTTTAGAAGGATGGCTTACCAGCAGTTCATCCTTCATATAGACTTGAGTTAAAGGAACCAATTAAGTCCACCTTTGATTTTTAATTATAATTTACTGTTAATCTAACTTCAGTACTATCTAGTTTATTACAGACTATAGTGATTCATGTTTAAGTATTTTATTTTAGGAGTGGGAAAATAGGACTATCCAATAAGTTATACTCAAAAATATATATGCTGTAGCCAGGCATTGTGGTGTAAGCCTATACTCCCAGCAGCTCAAGAGGCTGAGGAGGGAGAATCACAATTTCAAGGCCAGCCTCAGCAATTTAATGAGGCTCTAAGCAACTTAGCAAGACCTTGTCTCAAAATAAAAAATTTTTAAAGGGTCTAGGGATGAATCTCAGTGGTAGAGAGCCCCTGGGTTCAATTTCGTGTACCAAATAATAAAAATAATAATTAATTAATTAATTTACAAAATATATAATGCACAGCATATATATGTATATACTATATGCTATGCATTTTAAATATGAATCATCTATACCCTACTGGTAAATTAAATGTACATCCCCAAAATAAACAGTATTTTGGGGGTGGCAGACATCTAATTCATACATCTATATTAAACTGAGACCCATATAGGTTTCTGACACATTTCTCAATTAAAAAAATAATCCAGCTATTTTTAGTTATATTTAATTTAGTCAGATAAATTAAAATTGAGTGATTTTTAGAGAAAGATTTAGAGTGCATGTGTTTTAGGGTTTTGTTGCTGTGACCAAAATACCCAACGAGAACAACTTAGAGGAGTTAGAGGAGGAAAAGCTTATTTTGAGCTCCTGGTTTCAGAGGTTCAGTCTACGGTTGGCTGACTTCATTGCTCTGGCTCAAAGTGACGCAGAACATCGTGGCAAAAGGTCATGGCAAAAGAAATTTACTCAGTTTGTGGAGTCCAGGAGCAGACAGAGAGAGAGGAGATCCAGGAAAACAAGATCCAATCCCCAAGAACCCTCAAAGACCTGATAAAGTTGCAGTTCTCATAATCTAATTATTTCATCTCTGAACATTTCTGCATTAATACAGGATCTTTTGAGGGATACCTCTAATCCAAGTTATAACATTGCTCACATTATTAAACATATGAATGTAATGAGCCAAAACTTGTTTCCTCACACTGATGCAGTTTTGAAGGAGAATTGAGGTGTGAGGGGTGGCGTATACATATTGAGATTGGTCCATGGGAAGGTCTATTCAGTAGAACAAAAAAATGAATGGTCCTCAGACAGGAAAATGCATGAATAAATGATCAAAATGCACATGAAAAAAGTTCTTTAGACATCTGGGGAATGCAAAGTAAAAGAACAATGAGATATAACTACACACACTCCAGAATGGTTAAAGTTAAAAAACACTATTGATGGATCAACTGGAATTCTCATACATTATTGGTAGGAGTGAAAAATCATACAACCACTGTGGTAGAAGATATGAAAACTTCTTATAAAAACAAACATATACCTAACTATGATCCAAAAAGTCCATCTTTTGGTGTTTATACATAAGAAATAAATTTTTTTATTTTTGTCTACAAAATTAAGCATACCAAAATATTTTGATAGAAATTATATTCATAATAACTCAAAACTGAAGATAGCCTAGGTTTCTATCACAAGGAGCATATATGAACAAATGGCATGATATATGTGAAATGAAATACTCCTGTGATGACCATGAATGGACATCTTCCAAGTTCCTGCTGAGGAAAAACTAGCACAGACTGCCTTACCTGCTGTCCTTCTGGAACCACCTTTGTGTTTGGCTCCTCATGGATGGCTAAACATGGCTGTACTACAATAATGGAGACTTGGGGATGACCTTAACAAGCAACACTGGCTTAAGGATACCCCACTGGCTTGCCTAGGACTTTCTCAGAGCTTCTCTGGAGTGCTAGAATCTTCTTACCCAGTCCTCCTTTTGTCTCCCTCTTCTTCATAGGATTCAGTCCCATAGGGCAATCTGAAGTTTCTCCCTACCTACTTTGACTTTCTTCCCTTTTCCTTTATGGGTATTTCTCTCAACAAATCTTTTACACATCTAGCCCTATCTTATCTACTTTTCAGAGAAACCAGACTCAGTGATAAAATAAAATGAGGAATATCATGGATGAATCCCAAAAAATAAAAATGTAGATTGAAAAACTTCAGTCGCAAAAGAATAAATACTATACAACTTCATTTACATGAATTTCTTAGGTATGTAAAACTTGTCTGAGATTTTTAAAAAAAGTTAGAACCATGGTTGCCTGCTGAAGTTTAAGGATAGGCATGATTGGGAAGAGAGATGACAGACCTATCTATAATAATGATAATTTTATTGAAAAAAAGTCCATGGTAGACTTAAGATTTGTGTATTTCATGACATTAAAATTTTACTATAAAACAAGGACTGTAAATATTGAACTCTTGGTTATATGCATGCTAAAATATCTAGAGCAACGCACATTGATTCCTGCAGCTTTCCTTGAGATTCACTGAAAAAGAAAAATTTTTTGATAAATGTAAAGAAGGATAATAAGTTAATAGATATGTGCTAGTAAAAATGAAGTAAAGCATTAAATTAGAATCTATGGAAGAAAAATATGGGCATTTACTCCAAAATTCTATGAACTTTTCTATATGATTAAAATTTTTCATAAAAAATTCCAAAACATTGTGGATTAAAAAGGGAAAATCCCTTGGACTTCAAGAAGTCAAAACAAAAAAGATGAAAAAAAATGACTTTAGACTAAAAGCTAGAATACAATTTTGTTAGTTAACTTTCAGTTACTATAATGAAATGCCTGAGATGATAAATCCATAAAGGGAAAAAAGGTTATTTTTTCACATAATTTGGGAGGTTTCATACATAATCAATTAATTCTATTATTTTGGGGCTGCAGTGAGGTGCACATCATGACAAGAGTGTATGGTGAAGCAAAATTGGTTACCTTATGTACCAAAAGAAAAAGGAAATGAGGCCAGTGTTCCATGATCTCCTTCAAGGCCACACATCAGTGACCTTAAGACTCTGGTCTCTGTCCTCCCAATAACACCACCAATAGCAAGCCTTTAATACATGGGCCTTTAGGGAACACACAAGATCTATACCATGGCAATAATGTAAGAGTAAAACATGAAGGATCTCAGGAAATTTGCTCATAAGTAGTTATTTCTTAGTAGGATGTGCTTCATAAAAGGAAAGGTATAAAGTTATAACAGGAGGATATGACATCCAGCAGAAATAAATTCAATAAAAAGGGAGAATTCCCAACTTTCATGGAATAAGTAGCTACAGGATGACAGCCATGCAGTTGGTGTAGACAGTCACGTTGCAAGACAGCTCAAAGAGGGACATCCTTCAGGGGAAAAAATGAGATGTGATTTTCTTTTGCAATTAATTTATGTCTTTATTGTAAGGAGTTTCTCAAATCAGAAGAATTTGTCAATTGTTAGTAATAAGTATATAAAATAAACAAACATAAAAAAATTATTATCAAACTTAAGAAAAACCAAAGGCTTTATAAGAAGTAGATTATTACCATAATACAAGCTCAACCATTGACAATATTAATGTACTCAAAGGAATATAGACAGTCAGTATTGATCAAACCTAAAAGTATTCTTTAATTATATTGAGAGTGATGAGAGAGAGAAATTATGGGCACCGATGGGGAGTGGTAGTAAAAAGAAAATTAATTATCATTCATAGTTGGAAATCAACAGATAATATATAAAACAGAAAAATCAAGAAAGGGGTAAAAGAAGATTATCTAGAAATGTAGCATAATAAAGAGTTACAAATTCATAGTCATCATCCCTGAGAAGAAATTGAGGGTAGAGGTATGTACAGGGGACTGCTGTTTCTTGTCATAGGCATGTTGTCTCACATGGCTAATAAAAGTGTGTGCGTGAATAGGCTGGCAAGTTCTAGGCCTGCCTCAGCAATTCAGTGAAGCAACTTAGTGAGACCCTGTCTCAAAAATTTTAAAAAAATAGATAAAATAAAAAGGTCTAGGATGTGGCTCAGTAATAAAGTACCTCTGGGTTCAATCTCCAGTACAATCATCAATCAATCAATCAATCAATGCCACCAAAATACAAATTAAATTCTTGATCTCTCACTCAATTCCTAGAATAAAGTCATTTTGAAAGATCCATGAAATGCCTTTAATAAAGAAGAATCTAATGACCAGGAAGAACAATAAAATCAGAAATGACAAATGTAGAGAAAAGATGAATTGCATAGGGATAAGAGTTTATGTTCTGAAATTCAAACTGGGCTCCAACACTTGCTAGCAGTGTGGCTTTTGGCATTTACCAAGGTAACTGTACTAAAGGGAAAGAAAAATACCCAAATATTTAGAGAAATATAGAACAGTGCCCAAGAGCCAACACTAATTCCTAAGAATATAAGATACCAGTACTATATGTGAAATGATATTCGACTGGAATTTTGTCTACCTCACATTAAGTTGGTCATACAATCTTATACACCATTACTCCTGACCAAGGCATTTACTGTACACTGGACATGACCAGTGGATGTAATGGTTTTATCATGTACCATCATGGTTTTATCAGGTTTTACAAAGAGGTAGAAAGTAGTAAAAATAGACTGAAATCATCATGTGGAATAAATACCTGGAAAAGTGAGAGTACAGCTCAATAATGCAGTTAACTGTGCTAAACTAGCCAGAAGTAGTGATTCTGCTTTTCCCAAGACTCAATTGTATCAGCTGAGGAACCAAGGGCTAGAAAGATGGTACTACCCACCTGGTTATAGATGCTGTTTTCCATTCCATTGTCTTCAGGCTTTGTGGCAATTATAGAGAAAATAGGAATGCTTTCAGCAGTTGGTGGGACTACTAGTACCTCAACTGGGCTACTTCAAAATCTTTATGCCACTATGAAGACTGGCAGGGTAGGGGGAGGCAAGGAGAGTGTTTTAGTTTGACTTGATTGATTCTAATTCTCAAGACAGGATTTTTGCTACACAAAGGAGTAGGAAGGAGAATAAGTAGAGTACCTTCTCACATTTCCATGTCCAGTACTGAAAGTTAATCAAAGACTCTGACAATCAATTCAGGCAGAACCACCAAAAGCTCAGGTCTCACTGGAATGAAGATTTGAGTAACTCCACTGGATAAAGAATCCCAGCCAGCTGAAGTGCTCTCAGAGGGCAAAGCAAACAGAGACGCTTGATGGAAGAAGAAAGTTATAAATACTAGTGACAGCCTCATGGTCAGTTGTAGAAATAAAGACTAAATATTCTAACAGTTTTTTTTTTTTTCCTTGTTGAGTCCTAGCTGTATGTTAATTAAATTCCCTTTACTTGGGGAGGTAGTTAGTAGTAACTAAGGGTACAATGTATGCCATCAGTAGCCAAATCTGAAATGGAATTGTGTAGAACTAAAGTAAAGGAACATCCCCAGAGATTCTGTACATGGAGCCTGACTCTCTTGGAATTTTCTCTCTATAGGAAGAGAAGGGGCACATTGAGGTTGTGTGAGAGATTATTATTATATTATGATAGGTGAAGGCATTTTGTAAACAGGTATAAAAGGACACATACAGGTAGCCAAAAGGGTAAACTGAAGTGAATGCTTGTCATTTGCTGGCTGCACAACCCCCTCCTGTTGGGGAACAATCACCCTTTTTGTGAGCCCTAGAGGCACTACCCCTTTTTGTGTACAAAGGTCAAAGGAGGCTAAGCCCCTCTCATACCACAAGCATAGTACTTCAGCTCAGACACAGGGTCTTTTCCCCAGCTTTTGTGCCTTCAGTGAGTAATGCAGTGATAAAGGGACAGTTTGTGGTGCAGTGTTCAGCAGCAAGAATATGTAGTGAGAATGTTGTGGTCTAGATGTGAGGTGTTCCCCAAAAGCTCACATATGAGACAATGCAAAAAAGTTCAGAGGAGAAATGATTGGGTTGTAAGAGTCTTAACCCAATTAGTGATTTAATCCCCTGATAGGGATTAACAGTGTTAACTGAAGTGATAGGGTATGGTTGGAGGAGGGGGTAATTGGAGTGTGGCTTTGAGTATATATTTGTACCTGGCCAGTGAAGTCTCTCTCTCTACTTTCTGATAAACATGTGAGCTGCTTCCCTTTGCCATACTCTTCCGCCATGATGTCCCGCCTCACCTCAAGCCCCCAAGGAATGGACCATCCTTTTATGGATTGAGACCTCTGACACCCTAAACCTTCAAATAAACTCTTCCTCCTCTACACTTGTGCTGGTCAGGTCATTTAGTCACAGCACAAAAAAGCTGACTAAAACAAAAATTGGTACCTAGGAGTTGGGTCATTGCGGTGACTAACCTGACCATGTGATTCAAAAGCTTTTTGAGGTTTTTGGAATTCATGGGAAGAATTTTGAGATGTATAGCAGTGCAAGCTGGAAATGCTTTAGACTGTGGTACGTGGAGATTAATGGCCAATGCTGGTGGGAGCCCAGAAGACCAGAATGGCAAAAGAACCATGGTCAATGAAGATAGGGCTCAAGAGAGTTCAAATAAGGAGGACTCTAGTGGAATTTGGAGTAGAAGCTATCCATGTTATGTTCTGGCTAAGAAGTTGCCTGCATTTTGCCCATGTCCTGAAACTTTCGGTGAGGCTGGTTTTAAAAGTGATAGACATCTTAATCTGATGGAAGAAATTTCTAGGCAGCATAGCATTCAGGTAATTGCATGCGTATTGCTGGGTGCTTTTAGCCAAATTCATTGTGATAATCAGGAGCAGAAAGATTTGGAAAAAGTGAAGTTGAAAGTTGAGAGTAAAACTGGGGCTAAGGAATTTGAAGTTGTTAAAGACATTACTGCCACTAAAGAAATGCTACAGACTTTGCTCAGAGACAATAAGAAAAATGGCTTGAGGGCATCTCAGGAGCTGGCAAGACCACACCCATCTCAAGCTCCAGGGAGTGAAAGTAAAAATTCTCTTAAGAAGAGACCAGTGAAGCACCCTTCTTGCACCTCGGGGTCTAGGAAGGTTTTTCAACATGCTCAGTTACGCAGGCACTCCGAAGCCACTGCAGCCAATGTCTGTGAAGGCTTGGAAACTGCTCAAGATGGTGGTAGACCTTGGCATCAACCACATGATGCTGGTTCTGCAGGAATGCAGGATGCTAGAATTAGTGGGTCATGGAGGCTTTCACCAAGAATACAAAAGAAGGCCTTGGAAGCCACGCAAAGTGCACCAGTATGGGAGTCCCTGTGGGCACCCCCTGAGAAGGAAAGGTATGGAGATTTGAGGAAGAAGCTAAAGCTGCAGTGGAGACCCCCAGGATTAAGAAATGCCAGTAATGTGGGACATTATCCTAGGAAAGCTGCAAGAATTGAGCAAAGACAAGCCAACAGAAAGGCCACTTGGGCTGCAACCAATAAGGTCAAGGGGGCAGAGCTACACAGACCATTTAGAGGAACTTCTCAATGCCATGTGTCCCAGATGCAGGACATAAAGCTACAAGACTTGTTTGCATAGCGGGATTATGGTCTTACTTTGGTCCTATCCCTTTTTTCTATGCCCCTAACTTTATGAATGGAAATGTTTACTCTATACTTTTATATATTGTATATATGTAAATTACTTTTAATTTTATAGAAGCTCACAATGCAAGATTGCCTTAAGCTTCAGAGAAAACATTGGACTTGAACTTTGAGCAATCTCAGAACTGTTGAGATTCTGAGGACTCCTGGGAATGGACTACTTTGCATTGTGAGATGGTTGTGAGCTTTGGGGGGCCAGGGCATAATGTTGTTGTTTAGATGTGGTGTCCCCCAAAAGCTCACATTTAAGACAATGCAAGGTTTAGAGAGGAAATAATTGAGAGGTGAGAGCCTTCACCAGTGATTTAATCCCCTGATAGGAATTAACTGAATGGTAACTTAAGGCAGGTAGGGTGTGGCTGGAGTAGGTGGGACATTGGGAGCATGGCTTTGGGGTATATATTTTGTATCTGGTGAGTAGAGTTCTCTCTCTCTGCTTGCTGATCCCCATGTGAGCTGCTTCCCTCTGCCACACTTTTCTGCCATGATATTCTGCCTCACATTGAGCCCCAAGGAATAGAGCCAGCCTCCCATGGATGAAGATCTCTGAAACCGTGAAATTTCAAATAAACGTTTCCTCCTCTAGAGTTGTGCTGGTCAGTCATTTAGTTACAGCAATGAAAAAGCTAAAACTATTCCCTACCAACATTACTTGGTCATATGATTCAGCTGACTCAAAGGAGAAGAAACTTGGGCTCCCCTTCACTTTTCCAACTTGAGTCCCCTGGAGGCAATCTTCTCTATGCCTGTTTCATTCACCTTCTGCTAGGTACACCCTAGGCCACATGTTAGAGGCTTCCTGGCAGTGTTTGCTTTGATCTCCAGGCTCCAGCAGCAACTGAAGCTGTGGCTCCCCAAGAGGTCTCCTGCCTCAGATTTTCCCCACCACTTGAGAGACAGAGGGCACTTTTTAAGCACCAGTGCACTGTGCAGCCTCTGGATCAGCTAAGATCAAGCTGCTTTCCTGATCTCATTTTTTCCATAGTGAATCTGTCTGTTGCATTTTTCTCTGTGTTCTCTCTTCCTCTGTGGTGAACTGGCCCCACCATTCCTGTTGCTGTGATAACTGCCTTGGCTCCAATGTAGTCTTTCTTCTTTGTTTAATGGACCACATTTCTGAGTCTCTAAGACACTCTATCAAATATTGAAGTTTAGTGAAATCCCTTTTCCATTCACTCCACTGAGAAACAGTAATCCTGCTGCTTGAGTCCTGAGCCTTGGAGTAACTAGGAATGCAGCCTTCCTCTAATCCACCATCATGCATCCTCCTCCAAGAGGAAATTAAGAAAATAATTTTTATTGGTAATAATATCAATAAGAATAAAATACTTGGGATAAATTTAATCAAGGTAGTGCAAGACTTATACACTGAAAAAGCACAAAACATGACTGAAACCTTACTTCCTGAAGATATTTTGTTTTCATGGATTAGAAGATTTAATATTATTAAGATGGCAATACTCCCAAAGTGATCTACAGATTCAAGGCAATCCCTATCAAAATCCCACCAGTCATTTTTTGCTGGAATGGAAAAGCTGATTTTCAAATTCACATGGATTTCAAGGATGCTGAATAATCAAAACCATCTTGAAAAAGAAGAACAAAACTGGAAGAGTCACACTTCCCAATTTCAAATGTTGCCACAAAACACAGAAATCAAAACTGTGCAGTACTGAAATAAAAATAAATACATAGATCAATGGAATAAAATTAAGACAAAAAATAAACCCTTACAACTATGGTCATTTGATTCTCAACAAAGGTGGCAAGATCATTTAAAAAAGAATATTTCTTTCAATAAATGGTACTAAGTACACTGAGTATCTACATGCAAAATAATGAAGCTGGACCCTTACTTTGCACCATATATAAAAGTTCACTCAAAATGAACCAAAGTAATGAATATAAAATCTAAAACTATAAAAATCTTAGAATAAAATATAGATAATATTCAAGACCTTAAACTAGTAGATGATTTCTTAGGTGTATCACCAAAAGTACAGGTAAGAAATGAAAAAATAGATAAATTAGACTTTATCAAAATTGAACATTTTTATATATCCAAGGACAAAATTGAGAGAATGAAAAGGTAACACAGGTTGGAAGAAATTATTTGGAAATCATATATCTAATAAAGGATAAGTATCCAGAATATGTGTATCTATTATTTACATCTATCTATATCTCTACATATATCCATACTATATATCTCTCTATATGCATGTTGAGTGGAATTAAACTGATAACATCTGTACAACTCAATAACAAAAAGACAATTTAATTTAAAAATGGAAAAAAATTTGGGAGACACTTCTCCCAGGAAGATATAGAAAGGATCAACATTACATGGAAAGATACTGAACATAATTAGTAATTAGGGAATTGCAAATCAAAACCACAGTGAGATATAACATTTACTAGGTTGGCTGTAATTTTTAAAAATCAGAAAATAACAAGGATTGGTGAAGATATGAAAAAAGGTAGACCGTTTATTTATTCTTTGCTGATAGAAATATAAATGGTGCAGCTGCTATGGAAATTGGTTGGATAGTTTCTCAAAATGTTAAACATAGATTTACCATATGACCCAGCAGTTCTGCTCTTAGGTATAACCAAAAGGGACTCAAACAAATGTTTGCAGATGAATGTTCAATGCAGCATTGTGTTAGTCAGTTTTTCTTGGCTATAACCAGAGTACCTAACAAGAACAACTTAAAGGAGAAAATACTTATTTGGGGCTCATAGTTTCAGAGGTCTCAATCCATAGTTGGCCAATTCCATTGCTTTGGGCCCAGGATGAGACAGAACATCATGGCAGAATGGTACGGTGGAAGGAAACTTCTCAACTCATGGGAGTGAGGGAGCAGAGAAAGAGAAAGCAATAATGTATTTGTCAGGGACAAATACATTTCGTAAGGGCGTGCCCCAGGTGACATGTTCCAGCCATGCCCAAATTGCCTACAGTTACCACCCAGTTATCCATTTAATTATTAATCCATCAAATGGATTATTCTGTTGATTAAGATATAGCTCTCATAATGTAAGCACTGCACCTCTGAACATCCCTGCATTGTTTAACACATGAGCTTCCTGAGGAACACCTCATATCTAAACAATAACAAGCACTATACACGGTAGGAAAAATGTGAAAAGAATTGACAAATGGATAAGCAAAATGTGGCATATCTGTACAATGGAATGTTATTTAAGCATAAAAAAGATTAAATTACTGATACCTGCTGCAATATAAATAAACTTTGAAAACTTTGTACTTTGTGAAAGTAGCTAGACACAAAGTATTAAATATCTATGATCCCATTTATATGGAACATTGTGAATATATAAATCCACAGAGACAGATGGTTCACTAGAAATTTCCAGGGGTTACAAGGAGAAGAAATGGAAGGAGACTTCTTAATTGGTATAAGGTTTTCTATAGGGGTGATGAAAATATATTAGAACTAGATAGAGGTAACAATCCTACAACATTGCAAATGTACTAAATGCCATTACGTTTTATTGTGTGAATTTTATTTAAAAAATGAACAAAAGAGAATGAATAAAGGCATTACAAAATAAAAAGAAATAATCCAGTGCCAGTAGACCAACACAACAAAAAAAATTAACCCCAAAGTAACATAAGGAAGGGAAAAAAAGATAAAGGAAGAAATTAATGAAAGCCAGACTGAAAAAGAGAAAAAATCATCAAAACCAAAAGCTATTATTTGAAAAAAATTCAATAACTGACTAAGAAAATGAAACAGGAAAGAATAAATTACAAATATCAGGATTGAGCTCTAGATGTAGCCACCAAGCCCAAGGCCCTGAATTCAATCTCCAGTACTGCAAAAAACAAATATCAGTAAGGAAAGAGTGACCATTGAAAGATAATAAGGGACACTTGGAAACTAGTCTATGACCATAAATTCAGCAAGTTAGACAAATGAACAAATCACCTGAAAGACACAAACTGCCGAAATATATTCAAGAAGAATTAGATAATAAGAACTGTTCTGCCTTCTGCTATCACATATACCTAAGTAGAATAATAAATTTTAAAAATAAAAAATAATAAAAAAAGAAAGAAAAAAATACAAGAACTGTTCTGTACCTTTTCTTCAAACAGTTCAACTTATATTTAAAACTCTCCTAATAAACACACAAGCCAGGCATGGTGGTGCATTTCTGTAATCCCAGTGACTGGGGAAGCTGAGGCCAAGTTTGAGACCAGCCTCAGAAATCTAGCAAGACTCTGTCTCAAAATACAAATTAAAACATACTGGTGGCACAGCTCAGTGGTAGAGCACCCCAGGTTCAGTCCTCAGTACAACAAACAAACAGACAAAAAGAAACTTCCAGAACCAGATGGCTTTGCTGGCAAATAATACCAAAAAGCAAGAATCAGATAATATGAATTCCACACAAATTCTTTCAGAATAAAGAATAGGAGAGAATACTTTCCAACTCATTGTATGTTACAGAAACTGTCCAGATATAACCACACAAGGACATTACAAGAAAATAAAGCTTTAGGCTAATATCCTTCATAAACATAGTTTTAAATATTCTGAACAAAATGTTAACAAAACCAATCCAAGAATATATGAAAAGGTAAATACATCAGGTCCACGTGGTATTTATTACAGGAACAAAAGGTTGTTTCAACATGCGAAAATCAAGCAATGTAATTTACCATATTAGCAGGTTAAAGAAAAAAACATGAACATCACAACAGATGCAGAAAAATGTTTTGACAACATTCAATGTCTGTTGTGGTTTGTGTCTGGACTGTGCCCCAAAGTCTCATGTGGTAAAGGCTTGGTTCCCGGTGTAGCAATGTTCACAGGTGCAGGCTATGTGAGGTAGGCCCTGAGTGAAGGGAGTAGGTCCTTGGAGGCATGCGCTTGGGGTCTGTACTTTGTCCCTAGCCACCCCCACACTTTGCTTCCTGCCCTCAGTGAGATGAGCAATTCTGCCCCACCATGTCCTCCCTGCCACGATGCTGTCTCATCACAAACCCACAGCAGTGGAGCCAGCAGACCATAGACTGAGAACTCTGAAATGATGAGCCAAAATCTTTCCTCTTCTTAAAATGTCAGGTATTTTTGTCACAGTGATGAAAATATGACTAACGCAATATCCATTTCCAATAAAAACTTGCAGCAAACTAGAAGTTGTAGGAAATAAGCTCAATGAGATAAAGGGCATCTGCAAAAAGACTACAGCTAGCAAAAGATTGAATGCTTTCCCCCTAAGATGAAAAGCATGGCAAGAATGTCTGTTGTTCTCTTCAACATTCTACTGGGGACCCTAGATACTATAGTAAGGCAAGAAAAATAAAATAAAATACATAAAAATTTTAAAAGAAGGGGAAAAACTATCCATATTTGGAAATGAAATGGTTGTCTTTATAAGAAATGCCAAAAAAAGAAAAACCTACACAAAATTACTTGAACTAAAAAACAAGCTCTGAAGATCATAGGCTACAAGATCAATATATAAAAAAATTAAAGCTGAAATTTATCTTTGTAAAGCATTATTTTAGATAAAGGCATAGTGGCACATGCCTGTAATCCTAGCAACTCAGGAGAGAGCATTACAAGTACAACTTGACATCACAGTTTAGCAGCATCTTGTCTCAAAATAAAAAATAAAAAGGGAGCCGGGCGCGGTGGCTCACGCTTGTAATCCCAGCACTTAGGGAGGCTGAGACAGGAGAATCGCGAGTTCAAAGCCAGCTTCAGCAATGGCGAGGCGTTAAGCAACTCATTGAGACCCTGTCTCTACCTAAAACACAAAATAGGGCTGGGGATGTGGCTCAGTGGTCGAGTGCCCCTGAATTCAATCCCCGGTACCAAAAAAATTAAAATTAAAATTTTAAAAAAAAGGGATTGGATGTAGCTCAGTGTTAGAACGCTATTGGGTTCAATTCCCCATGTCCCCACCCAAAAAAAGGATTGTTTACAATAGTATTTTAAAAATCCATGAAATACTTAGACATAAATCTTGAATAAATATGTGCAAGACCTGCATATATTGTACAAAACATTGAGGAAACAAATTGAAGAACTAAATAAAATAATAATATGATATATTATGAGGTTTATGGATTGGAAGGCTTGATTGATATCGTTAAGTATGTTAGTTTTTTTCACATTGGTCTATGAATTCAACAAAATTCCAATCAAAATTCCTGCAGGAAATAAAAATTTGTGTAGCAGCAATTATCAAGTTGTTTTTTTTTTTTCCTTTTAGAAATATGAAGAACAAGAATTGCCAAAACAATTTTGGAAGGGGAGAAAAAAATTGAAAGACTGATATTAATGGGTTACGGAATCCTAGAAAACTGCTGCATGGTACTGGAGAAAGGACACACATGTACAGCAATGGAGCAGAATAGAGCCCAGGAATAGACCCACGTGTGTGTGGTCTGTTGATTCTTGCTAGAGGTGTAAAGATAATCCAATGAAGAAAATATAATAGGAATTATCTTACTACTCCTTTGAAGTGTAAATTCCCCTGTGGAAGAGCCAGGCCCAAGGCTAGAGATTTATCCAAGGCCTCCTAAGAGGAGCCAGTCCTTCACCTTATGACACTCCGCTTCTGTAGACATGCTTCCTGCTAGGAGCCCTGTGCAAAACCATGTATCTTTTAGACTATAAAAGAGCATGGGAATGATTAAATATCTATACACATAAAAAAAAATCCAACAAAGGTGAAAATCCATGATGTGTATACTAAATCCTATTCAAGAATTATCTCTAAGTGGGTTCATGACCTAAAATGTAAAATTATACAGCTATTACGAGAAATAGAGAAAATCTTTGTAATCTTGTGACCTCGAGGGTTAGGTAAGAGGTCTTAAACACACACTAAAAAAGACCCTTATGGCTCTGTTTTCTGATCATCATGTGAGCTGATTCCCTCTGCCATACTCTTCCACCATGATGTCCTTTTTCACCTCGAGCCCCAAGCAATGGAGCCAGCTGACCATGAACTGAGACCTCTGAAACCAGCTTCTAATGAGAAATCAGATGAAGACCCTATGGGAAAATTATGATAGACCGTTCCTCCCTCTCAACACCATGGGTGGTAAGAATGTGCTCGGCAATGTCTTAGGGAACAGAACATTTTTGTATAGTATCACTATGTGAGTGAGGTGCTCCCATCCTTTTAACACCAATTATTTCAAAGAAAAAAGAATTGAATACCTAAGTGTAGATATGATGAGGTCTTCCAAAGCTCAAAGTTCTTAAAAAATTTTTGGACTTTCTATGAC
>PVHX01018870.1:0-35748 GCA_004024805.1 Geosciurus inauris
TGCCTGGTGCATTATTGTTTCTTGAGTGCTGGGTATGATGCTATTATAGGACTTTTGAAAGTAGTATATGACAGTCTCTTCCTCAAGTTGTTAATGGTTTATAAGATATTAGGGAGAGGGAGAAGGAAGGAATAAGATAATATTGGAATACCCATGTAGTGTTTTTTTTTGGGGGGGGGGGCATGAAAGCAGTATATTTTGAATGTATATAGGTTATATAGCTATTTATTATACTGTTTTTATAGTATTGCCATCTTTTAAAAAAAATCAAGCATTTTTTAAAGACCTAGAGCTTAAATTGAAATTATTTACTCTCTAGGCCTCTAGATTAGGAGTACCATGGACACTGCTGAAAACAAATGAATGATATAGGACTATTGGAGAGCTTAATGTTTTTTGTATTAAGCTCTGGTAAAGTCCATTATGGACCACAAAATTGCCAAGGCTAATTAGTCAGGTGCCATGGCATTCTTTCGGTACTTTTTCTTTTATGTGCTTAAAACATTTTTATGTAATTTGGAGCAGTGTCTACTAATGAACCTTTCTTAATATCACTTTGTATACTTTGTGTTTCTTTTCCTTAGGAGTCTCAGCAATCCAATTTTGGGCCTGGAGAACAAAGTGAGTATTTCTTTTTTGCCTAGTTTTCAAATTAAGCTATTTATTGACCATTTGATTCACATGGCTATGCCTTAAATTCCTTTAATAATTATTTTTGCATGTCTTATTCTAATTTTATGATCCAATAAGTCGTAATGGATCGAGGTAAATCTTGGTACAGCTAAAAAATAACAAGAACTATAGGTCATTATAGATCACAACAAACTTTTTATTATTTTAACTAATAGTTGAAAGTGCATAGATTCAATTTGATGGGCATCTCATAAATCAAGAGCCATTTTCTACTGTCTTTCCATTTCCTTGATGAAGATAAAGTGGTTCTATGAGTATAAAACTAGACAAGAACAGGTCATTTTAGCTGACCAAGTTGCTTCTCTTTCTGTATCTGTGTATTTTCCATTTATTTTTCCTGCATCTTCTGGTGTGTGTAGAAAGTCTGCCATTCTCTGCAACCCTGCTTTCACCACAACTCTTAACTTCTTGGTAGAACTTCAGGGGAAGCTAGCTTTAGAAAGTTCATGTATGGTCCCAAGAGATATGTAGATTAATGGTGGTAGGTCAGCAACCATTGAAAATGTCTGGTCTTCACCATTGTGTTAGTTTTTTATCACTGTGACCAGAATACCTGCCAAGAACAACATAGAGGAGGAAAAGTTTATATGGGCTCATGGTTTTTTATATTCAGTACATGGTCAGCTGCTTCCATCACTGTGGGCCTGAGATAAAGCAGAACATCATGGCAGAGGATAGCTTCTTAGTTCACTGTAACTGGGAAATGGAATATGGCAGAGGGGCGAGGAGCGAGACTGCTAGGAAAATGAACCCTTCCTGTGCATGCCTCCAGTGATCCACTTCCTACAGCTTTTCCCCATCTGCCCTCAGTTAACCACCCAGTTAGTGCATTCAGACTAGGATGGACTGTTGAGGTTATAGGTCTCATAATCTGATTATTACACCTCTGAATATGCCTGCATTAACGCAAGAGCTTTTGGGGGTCACCTCATACTCAAACCAAGACAACAAGGTATTTTGCTGGGCACAGTGGTACATGCCTGTAATCCCAGCACTGGGGAGGCTGAGACAGGAGGATTGCAAGTTCAAAGCCAGCCTCAGCAATGGTGAGGCACTAAGCAACTCAGTGAGACCCTGAGTTGACACAGGACATAAAACACAGAATAGGGCTGGGCATGTGGCTCAGTGGTCGAGTGCCCCTGAGTTCAATCCCCAGTACCAAAAAAAAAAAAAAAACCCAAAAAACAGATATTTTTACCAAGAGCAATAACTTCTTAAGTGAGGTAGATTTGCACTGGTTTTAAGATATTTGGGGAGATGAAAATATGAACCTTTTTGATCTCTTCCTAAGTTATCTTGATGCAGAGATGAAACTAGAAGAATCTCTCTTCTATTGTTAAACCTTCTCTATATATTCATTTTACTTTTTCCTTGTAGCTATAGTTATAGGAGAAAGGGACCTGACATTATTTATATGCACAAAATAGCTAGCTATAAACCACAACATTTGCATTTTCTGTCTTCATTTATGAATCTCACCCTTGCTTCTACCCCACCTCTGTTTTCTCTCCCCAGAGCTAACTATGGCAGATCCTAAGCTGCATCTACTCTCTTTTTTTACATGTGTATGTGTTACTGGGAATTGAACCAGGGTCTCATACATGCTAGGAAAGTGCTGTACCACTGAGCTGCATTCCCAGCCCTCTTAAAATATTTTCTTTTCTTTCTTTTTTTAAGATTTTTTTAGTTGTAGACAGACACAATACCTTTATTTTATTAATTTCTATGTAGGGCTGAGGATATATCACATGTGCTAGGCAAGCGCTCTACTACTGAGCCGTAACCCCAGCCTGTTATGTGTTGTTGTGGTACTGGGGATCAAACCCAAGGCCTCATGCATGCTAGGCAAGCATTCTAACACTGAGCTACACCCCAGCCCTTTGTTTTTCCTTTTGAGGCAGAGTCTTTCTAAATTGCTCTGGCTGACCTCTAATTTGTGATCTTCTTGCCTCAAAGTAGCTGGGATTAGAGGTGTATACCCTCATGCCTTACTTGGCTTGGCTCAGCACTTTATTACCTTGTGTATTTCACTTAATTTATTTTAAACCTGTTTATCAGTATAAAGCTCTCATTCATTCTAATATTAAAATTGTTATGAGAGTATTGTAGTTTAAGCTAGGTACAGTGGCACAAGCCTGTAATCCTAGCAGTTTGGGAGGCTAAGATAGGAAGAACACAAGTTCAGAGCCAGCCCCAGCAGTTTAGTGAGGCCCTAAGCAACTCAGCGAGACACTGTCTCTAACTAAAATACAAAAGAGTTGGAGATGTGGCTCAGTGGTTAAGTGCCCCTGGGTTTAATCCCCTATACTGATGGACCTTTATTTCCACCTTTTACTTTTACAAATCATGCTATTACAAGTATGTGTGTGTTTCTTCAGATATTCCTGTAATGTAAAATTGCTTTCATTGAAATAGATCAGTAGTGACATAGTTACAGTATGGATAATGTATTTCTAGATTGCCTGCCCAAAAAATTGTGTGAGTTTACAGTCCTATATGAGCATACTTGTTTCCCCCATTCTCACCATATGTTTTATTATTGGACTTCAATGTGTTGCCATTTTGATGTGAAGAAGTATATCATTGTTTCAGTTCATATTTCTTTGAGGGTAGATATTTTGTGATTTAAATAGGCAATTTCAGTTGTTTATTCTGTATTCTTTTTGTTCTAGAAAGATACAATCCTTCTGCTAAAACTTCAAATGGGCACCAGTCTAAATCGTAAGTTTATAGTTTAATAAGTTTGTCTCTTTTGCTAAAAGTTATCTGAAATATCTGGATATTTTGAACAGTACTTAAAAATATTGATGTTTTGTTTATTTTCGAATTTTGTGCTAGAGATAGAACCCAGGGCCTTGTGTCTGCTAAGCATATGCATTACCATGGACTGTATCCCCAGGCAGAAATATTGATTTCTTTAATGCAGGCATAGGCAAACTTTAAAGAGTCATATAGTGAAATTATTTAAGTTTTTAGGGGCATATGTCCTCCATATTGAATACTTAATTCTGTCATGGTAGTATAAAAATAGCCATAGACCATGGATGTGTCTGTGTTCCGGTAGAACTTTCTTTAAGCTGGGCACAGTGGTGCACGCCTGTAGTCCCAGTGGCTCCAGAAGCTAAAGCAGAAGGATCACAAGTTCAAAGCCAGCCTCCACAACTTAGCAAGCTCTGTCTCAAAATAAAAGGGGCTGGGAATGTGGCTCAGTGATTAAGTGCCTCTGAGTTCAATCTCTGATATTAAAAAAACAAAAAACAAAAACCTTTTTTTATAATATAGTGGTGGGCAATAAAGAAATCATCTTAAAGACAGAATTTTCCCTCCATTTAGCCACTAAATGTTATATATTTAAGCAACGTAATTGGTACTGTCTTTACATTTTCATATTTTTATTTTGTAGGCAGACCAGGAATACATATCAAAATGTAATAGGGTAGCATATTGAACAATGATAACTTCCCACTGGAAGAGTGAACACTTGAACTCCTGAGACTAAAAGTTAACTCAGTAATTAAAACAATTTCTAAAGAATCTATGGCCACAGCACCAGTTTTCAGTGCCATAGCTATTAACTATACTAATCACCTTAGGTTAGTAGCCTCTTCAGCTAAACGAAGGGAGGACTAAGTGAGAAAGAAAATATGTGAATATAAAAACCTTCCCACCATAACTGCTTGAAGAATTCAAATTATATTCTTATTCATATTTAGATGCAAAAGCCTGATGCATGCCTACCATATATGTGCATTTCACTTTGGTTGCTGAGGGAACAAAGTATGCAGGGCCTTGAACAGTCTGGTAAAAGCTTTGACATATTTACATATGTAAACAGGTTCATTGAGCTGCCATTATTAAATCATAAGGGCTGGGAGAATTAAGTACATTTCCTTACAGGAGATCAGTCATAGATATGCACTAAGCCCTTGTCCAAAAGAAAACTTTCTTCCCCTATCCCATTTAATTGATCCAATCTTAAAATATTTTTCATAGTTAGGATCATTTGGTTAATTTCAAGGTGATCTTTTTGTATAATACTTCAAACTTGGGGTTGGATTTAGAAATGTAGATTGAGCTTCAAGGGGAAAGTACAAGTAGTTATTCAAGTGAAAGAAGATTTCCTTCCCACTGATTGGAGATGCAATGAAATTTTTTAAAAAAAGGTAATGAGAAATTAAATATTTTTCTAGTTGTAGTTCTCCCTAATCTTTGTATTAATTTTTTCTCTCTTGTAAAACGAGAAGGTGTTTATCACTCAGATTTTAAGTTTAATGGCTTTGATTTCATAGCCTTAAGGAAAACATAAACCTTTAATTTTACTTTCAGAAACTGTCAGCTTATAGCATTTGTCTGTGTTTTTAAAACGGATTTAAATTTTTATTAAGGAAGATTTTGGAGCTCGGTGTTTTAAAATTCATATATGGTTATTTCTGCTGTAACCCAGACTCTGATCAAAAACTATTACTTCTATAGAGTGCACCTGTCTGTTTCATAGCAAAGCATTTATTAACTGATTGAGTCCAGAATTTTCAATTTGGGGAATATTTCAAGGAAATTGACCCAGGTCATTAAAATGCTTAGAAATCACAATCTAGAGTTTATATATATTATTATATTATATGTCATATCATAATTATATTAATATCACATAATGCTTATATATTATATACTATTTTAAAGTTTTCTTAGGTGTTCTACATTTGGAATGATGGGACAGAATGGGTTAATTAGAATTTTTGCTTAGGAAATTATGTTCTGGTTTTCACTATTCAGTTGCCAGCAGTTGTACAGATTTCTCTTCATGGAACATTGGGAACAGAGAGAATCATTTGATGCTTTAATTGTTTTTCCCCTTAGGAGTTATACATCTCCAGTGGACTGTTGGGTATTACTCCATTAATTTGTTTTAATAATGATATGAAGATGTGTGCAATTAGAGAAAACTGAGCAATAACAGAAGTGAATATGAGAATTTATGGAAAGTAACTTTTGTTTAATTAGAAAGGAAGGGTATATATTTTACTCATGAAAAGATTAAAGCTTATGAAATGGTTAAACCCCTCCTATCTCAGTTTTCACTCTGAGCGTGAACCAAACCAGACAAAAAGCAAGACCTGGTTTTTGTGTTTCTTAATTACATCTTTGGCTACCATAGTGATTATTTCTACAAGTATTGGTGGATATTTAATACTCTGGCATCCATGATAAACTGTTCCAAATATAATAATCCTTTTTGCCTTTTCCCTCTAGTATGTTAAAAGATGACTTAAAACTAAGCAGCAGTGAAGACAGTGATGGGGAACAGGTGTGTCTACTACTATATAATTTTGCCAGTCTTGTACAGTATTTGTTTTCATTGTATTTTATAGAAATTATAGTTAAATAATACATTTACAGTCCAATTATTTAGAATAAATTCCTTCCTATAAGCCTCTGCCACAGGAATATTATAGTTTTCTGTACTGTCTTTAAACCTCCATTTTTTTTCCCCTTTATTTTTAAAAACTTGACTTTTCCTTTACATTTGTTATGGATCAGAACATACTCATGAGGTTACTGATAAGGAGAAATGTTAGCAAATTTTCGTATCCTGGCAATTCAGTTATTCCTTAAGTAAAAATAGTGTATTAAGTAAACATTGATTCATATGTTAGAGAAGGTGGTTTTTAAACATTCAGATGTTATTCACATTACTAAGCAAATAGAGTACTATTTATTCATTCATAGTTTTCCCCATGCTTTAATTTTAGGATTGTGATAAAACAATGCCAAGGAGTACACCAGGAAGGTACGCATCCTTTTGTTTATTTAGAGGAATAATTTCAGCCTGATAAACATTGTAATAATATAATAAGTAGCCTTACAAAGTAAATATTGTCAGTTGTGATTGTGGAGAAATAATTGTATAAAGTCAACTAAAAATCAGTGGATTTTACACTTTAAATTAGGTGAATTTATGGTATGTAAATTATACCTCAGCTGTTTTTTTTTGTTGTTGTTTTTTGTTTTTTGGGTTTTTTTGGTACCGGGGATTGAACTCAGGGGCACTTGACCCCTGAACCACATCCCCAGCCCTATTTTGTGTTTTATGTAGAGACAGGGTCTCACTGAGTTGCTTAGCACCTCACCATTGCTGAGGCTAGCTTTGAACTCGCGATTCTCCTGTCTCAGCCTCCCTAAGTGCTGGGATTACAAGCGTGAGCCACCGCGCCCGGCTCCTCAGCTGTTTTTTAAAAAGTATTAATAGCTGACTACTACATCAGAAACTTTTTAAAGGAAGTGTTTATTTCATTTACAATGATGTGTTCACTGAATTGTAACAGCTCAAGTAAACATTATAAAGGTAGTTGTCAGATTTGGATGTTTTCTTGTCATTGTAAAAGAAACTTTTAGTCATTTATGTTTTATCTCCTTTAGTAACTCTGAACCTTCACATCATAACAGTGAAGGAGCAGATAACTCCAGGGATGATTCTAGCAGCCACAGTGGATCTGAAAGCAGCTCTGGATCTGATTCAGAGAGTGAAAGTAGTTCCAGTGACAGTGAGGCAAATGAGCCATCCCAGAGTGCATCTCCTGAGGTGAGAAGGGATGGCCTAATAAGCTGTCTCAAGACCCTTGGTAAAAATCTGATTCAAATATAAAAAATGATGGAAAGAAGATTAAATATTCTGACAAAAAGCAATTGAACTGTGTATTTTATATAAAGCTGCTTCTTTATTATTTAACAGACCCCAACCCCCCCCCCGCCCCCCCTATTCAGGAACTGTTTGAGTTTCTATTAGCAGATCACTAAAAGGATTTCTTTAGTTTGGTTTTTACTTTTATGTCTCTACATGGTAATTCATGTTATATAGTTATTATGATGTAAGGAGTCTTATATAGTTTAATTTCACTGTAGCTTGCTAAAATGCTGTTAAAAATCTCCTGTAGGGCAGGATGTGTGGTAGCACATGCCTGTAATCCTAGTGATTTGGGAGCCTAAGACAGGAGGATTGCAAGTTCAAGACCAACCTCAGCAACTTAGGCCCTAAGCAACTCAGCGAGACCCTGTCTCAAAATTTTAAAAAAGGCCTGGGGATGTGGCTTAGTGGTTAAGCACCCATGGGTTCAATCCCTGGTATTCCCCCAAAAAAACAAACAAAACTCTTGGGGCAACTACTTTATTTGTTTAGTTTCTGGAATTATACTGTGTGATCACTTGTAACAATGTCTCCCGCTTCTAATCCCCCATGCTGGGGATTGAACCAAGGGGTTCTCTATCACAGAACTACATCCCCAGTCCTCCAGCATTTAAAAACAAAACAAAACAAAACAAAAAAACAAAAAACACAACAACAACAAAAAGGTCTTGCTGAGTTGCTGTGGCTATCCTCCAATTTGTAATCTTTCCTGTTTCAGCCTCCTAAGTACCTGGGGATTAAAGGCATGTGCCTGGCTTTACTTAATGCCTTTCAAGTTAGATTTCTAACATAAACATTTGTAGTTTAAAGGCCACGTATAACATTATCTGCTCATTCAAGTGATTAGAGTGAATAGTACATACTTCACCCAATGCTTTGGTCCAGTCAGAACTTTGAAAAGCACATTCTTTTATTGGATTACGAGTTTTTCCTCTTGTTTGACATTATGAAGGAGGAAGAAATCTTTAATATTGAAAAAGGCATATGTATTTCTCTTTTTCAGCCTGAACCACCACCAACAAACAAATGGCAACTTGATAATTGGTTGAATAAAGTGAACCCACATAAAGTGTCACCAGCTTCTTCTGTAGACAGTAACATCCCATCCTCTCAAGGCTACAAAAAAGAAGGCCGGGAACAGGGCCCTGGGAATAGCTACACAGATCCAGGAGGGCCTAAGGAAACAAGTTCTGCTACTCCTGGACGAGACTCCAAAACCATCCAAAAGGGATCAGAAAGTGGACGTGGGAGACAGAAGTCTCCAGCACAAAGTGACAGCACAACACAAAGGAGAACTGTAGGCAAAAAACAACCCAAAAAAGCTGAGAAGGCAGCTGCTGAAGAGCCTCGTGGAGGCCTGAAGATAGAAAGTGAAACCCCCGTAGACATGGCTACCAGCATGCCATCTAGCAGACACAAAGCAGCCACCAAAGGCTCAAGGAAACCCAATATAAAGAAGGAGTCTAAATCTTCCCCTCGACCTACTGCAGAGAAAAAGAAATACAAGTCAACGAGTAAATCTTCCCAGAAATCAAGGGAAATCATAGAAACAGATACCTCTTCCTCAGATTCAGATGAAAGTGAGAGCCTTCCTCCTTCTTCACAAACTCCTAAGTACCCTGATAGTAATAGGACTCCTGTTAAACCCTCCTCTGTGGAGGAAGAAGATAGTTTTTTTCGGCAACGAATGTTCTCTCCTATGGAAGAGAAGGAACTCCTTTCACCCCTCAGTGAACCTGATGACAGGTATCCACTTATTGTGAAGATTGACCTGAATCTCTTGACTCGAATACCAGGAAAGCCTTACAAAGAAACCGAACCACCCAAGGGGGAAAAGAAAAACATGTCAGAAAAACACACCCGAGAGATTCAGAAGCAAGCCTCAGAAAAAGTTTCCAACAAAGGCAAGAGGAAACATAAGGTTTGTTGTTGTTTGTTTTTCAGTGCTCGGAATTAAACCTAAATCCTTGAGAATGCTAGGCAAGTGCTCCACCACTGAGCTATATTATACCTAGCCAAGTGCAAGGTTTGTAAAGGATTTTTGTTCATTTTTAAACATCAGAATCTGAAGTGCTATGGAAATCCTAGTAAGCCACAAAATAACAAAATGAGTCATATTTGAGCCATTAATTATATCTAGGCACAGTAGCACATGCCTATGGGTCAAAATGGGTCATAGTTGAGACTACATATGGAGCAGTCTCTTGAGGACCTCTCTGCTTCTGTTTCCCTCAGCGAATCCAGGAGAGTTTTGAATTAAAAAAGAAATGAGCCCAGAGCTTCTGTGTGTGGTGGTCAGGACACAAATGAGAGTGAAGCAGAGACTAAAAACTAGCCTTTCTAATATTCTTAAAATGTTGGTTGTGGGTATTTTTACTTGCGATACAATCCCTATTCCTTTCTGTCTTCTACCCAAACCAAGTCATACTTTTAAGATAACCAGCTAATTTCAGCTCCCAAAAGTTGACTCATTAATCTTGACACATCCTTGAGAATGTTTCTCCACTGTGCACATCTGTGCCTACTTTTTTTTTCCTTTTACCAAAGTCAGAACTAAAAACATCTCCTCGGGTTGGTTGGTTGTATAGCTCCATGGTAGAGCACTTCCCTAGCTTTTGTAAGGCCCTGGATTCAATCCCCAGCTCTAGAGTGGAAAACAGAAAGAAGAGGGCGAGGTGTCTTGGCACATAACCAGCTCTCTCACCTGTAAGTATTTCCAAGGCAATTTAGAGACAGTGCTTGGGGTGTGTTTAAGGTTAGCTTTTTGGAGACCCAGGAAATGTGAAATTTCATGGATGCCTAAGATTTAAGGATTCTGTCATATAGGTACACTGGGTGGTATGTGCCTGTAATTATAGTTAATTACTTGGGCAGGTTGAGGGAGGAGGCTACTGAGTTTGCGGCCAGCCTGGATAACACCAAGACCTTATCTCAAAAACAAAAAGACATATAGACAGACTCTTTGGAAAATATAACTTGATTATTTTCAGCTCTAGTGAAGAATTTTTAGAGGAAAGTCAATTTTTTAAGTAATGTATATTGAAGAAGACTGTAATTTCCTCCAATACATATGTGTGAACATAAATAGCCCCCAACCCAGTTGACCTGAGAATCACACATGGGGTAACATTTCCTTAAAACCTAGTAAAGCCTAAGACTTTTTTTGCTCTCCTTTTCTTAAAATCATAGTACTATGTGGAGATGATACATATTCAGACAAACTTGAATAATACTTCACTTCATTCTTTGAATCTTCCAAAATTGAAATGGTCTATATGATTTGAATTTCTTACCATGTTGTGTGAGATACCTAATGAGAGTCCATTATTATATTGTAGGAATGCTTTACTCATCCCTGAGTGAAGAAGCTGTTTAGTGAATAGCTGTTTAGGGCTGCTGGTCCCTGTGCTTCTCAGCCTCAGGTGTTGGACTTGTGGAATTTTTTTTTTGGTACCAGGGATTGAACTCAGGGGTACTTGATCACTGAGCCACATCCCCAGCCCTATTTTGTGTTTTCTTTAGAGACAGGGTCTCACTGAGTTGCTTAGCACCTTGCTGTTGCTGAGGCTGGCTTTGAACTCGTGCTTCTCCTGTCTCAGCCTCCCAAAGTGCTAGGATTACAGGCATGCATCACTGCGCCTGGCTTGTGGAATTTAACTCATAGAATTATGTGGAATAAGGATTTATATATGATAGGTTTAGTTCCTTAGAAAACTAGAGTATTTTTTATGAAGTGGGGAGTGGGAGAGTCCTTTTGTGCTTAAAAAGTATTACATATTCTTTAAATATATCCAAACATTTAAAATACAATATAAAACTTTTATAATTTTTTAAAAAGCTTTTTATAATTTTTTAAAAAGTTTTCATATATTGTAGTTCTTCCTCAAAAAGGAGCTCTGTATTCCTTTCTTCTCCATATCTCATCTCATTAGCATATATTCCTCTGAAAGTTGTTTTAAATATCAATACCTGTAAATCAGATTTTGATTTTATAAAATATAATATCGAAACTCAATTAAGATTTTTGAAATTTATGGCTTTTTTTTTGGTACTGGGAATTAAACTCAGAGGTTCTCAACCACTGAGCCACATCCCCAGCCCTATTTTGTGTTTTGTTTAGAGGCAGAGTCTCACTGAGTTGCTTAGCACCTCGCCATTGCTGAGGCTGGCTTTGAACTTGGGATTCTCCTGTCTCAGTCTCCCAAAGTGCTGGGATTACAGGTGTGCAACACCGTGCCCAGCTGAAATTCATGGCTTTGTAAAGATAAAGTGTTTTAAGCAATTTCTGGAGATAAAGCAGATAGTAGTGAGAGGAGAACCAGTCAAAAGTAATGAAGGATATAGGTAACTTTTTCTTATGTCTTCGTTGCCTATCTTTAATCATTTGTGTATAAGAGAATAGACTCTTGCTATAGCAAATGTTTGCATTCTTGTGTTCTGATATTTGAAGCAATAAGAAAACATTCACCTATAAAAGTAGTGTTGAAAGTAGGTCTACCACTTAAATTTTCAGCCAAAGAGTTTTTTAAAAACCAGTAGATTTGATTATGATCAGCAAGTCAGATTGTCACAAGCATTAGTGAAGATGTGGAAGAGTTGGAACTTTCATATGGTACTGATGGAAATGTAAAATAATGCAGCTTCTGTGGTATACAGTTTGACATTTCCTTGTAAATATAGAGTTACTTTAGGACCCATCAGTTGTACTTCTAGGTATATACCCATGAGAAATGAAAATATATGTGTACAAAAAAACTTGTATGCAACTGTTCATAGCAGCATTATTTATATTAGCCAAATGGTCAACTAACAGATGAATAAATAAAGTGTGGTATATCCATACAGTGGAATACTATTGAGCCAGAAATGAGAGTGAAGTACTGATTCATACCATAACATGGATGGACCTTTTAAAAAAGATTATGTTTAAGTGAAAGGAGCCAGACTCATGTAAAGGCGAAACAGATTCTTTGGGAGGCTGAGACAGGAGAATCGTGAGTTCAGAGCCAGCAACAGTGAAGGGCTAAGCAGCTCAGTGAGACCCTGTCTCTACATAAAACACAAAATAGGGCTGGGGATGTGGCTCAGTGGTCGAGTACCCCTGAGTTCAATCTCTGGTACCAAAAAAAAAAGTCAGACTGTATGATTTCATTTATATGTGATGTCTGATATAACATGTACATCATCTTATTTTCTAAGGTTTTATCAGGGATAAGCTGGAGATTTCTAATGGATTTCTAGTAGCTGAAATTAAATGGAAAAATAAAATAAAATCAGACCTACTAGCTGCTATTTTCTGTTTTTTCATCTAGAATGAAGATGATAACCGAGCCAATGAAAGCAAAAAACCCAAAACAGAGGACAAAAACTCATCAGGCCACAAGCCATCCAGCAACAGAGAGTATGTCTCCAAAACATGTTGCATGCCAGAGTTGTTAATATGTTTATCATTTGGTATTGGGTACTTTATGACATGCTTCCAGTTTTCCTTTTTGTAAGTGGATATCATACATGTGCACACATACAAATACTAAAATAGTGGGAGCTTTTGCTTTTAAGTATTGAAGATGGAAAGCATGAAGATTTGGTTATATTCTCACTCATTTTAATGGAGTAGGGGTGAGTATGGTTAAGAGTTAAGTAAAGCTTTATCACTTTCTGGGTAGATGGAAAGCTTTTACATATAACTTGCAAGAGACAACTTGCTAACTTAGGAGCATGAATCTTTTTGCCATTCATTTGTTTGCTCATTCATCTAACCGATATTTATTAAGTGCTTATTATGTAGCAGGTCTGGGTATACAGTTTGTGGGGATACAAAAACCGGGGTGAGGAAAGAAAAAACAAAACAGAAGATGCCTACCCTCATGGAATTTACAGTCATTTGTTTTGCAGTAATCATATATTCTAGTAATCAGATGAGGAAAAACAAATTTGTCTTGGAAGCAGGTAAAGAGAATGGAAAAATCCATCACCCTTGTATTACTGCGTGGAAAATTAGAGCATTTGTTTTGTTTGGCAGGTCATCCAAGCAGAGCACTGCAAAAGAAAAGGACTTGTTACCTTCACCTGCTGGGCCTGTTCCTTCAAAAGATCCAAAAACAGAGCATGGCTCTCGGAAGAGGACTATTAGTCAGTCGTCTTCCTTAAAGTCAAACAGTAATAGTAACAAGGAGAATAGTGGCAGCAGCAAAAACAGTTCTTCTGCATCAAAACAGAAGAAGACCGAAGGGAAGACTTCCAGTAGCTCCAAGGAGGTTAAGGTACGGTGTTGGGAGCTTGAGCCTTTTGAAAATCACTCTTATTGCTGTAACTTCTTCGAGGTGACAACTGTGCTTTCACATAAAGTGATGAAGCTACCACTTGGCTTTTATTCATGGCATAGAAAAAAAAAAATTCAGCTAAGCTAGCTCTGAAATTACTCCTAATATTTTTTTTCCTAACAGACTCATAATGTAGAGAAATATTCTTCAGGTTTGTGGATGGATATTTGGGCCAGAGAAGCTTTTTCATGGCAGTACCTTAATGACTGTCCCCCTCAGTTTGTTATCAGGTTGTTTGTATTGCTTTCTGTCTGTATTGATTATTCCGATCAGGAAGAAATTTCTGAAATTAGAGGATGTAAGACAAAATTAAGAAAATAACCTAAATTTTTAAGAGTTTAATTGACTGGATTATTTGTGATTATATGTAAACAAAGGTTAAAAAAAGGCTATTAGTCATGCTTATTAAACTTGCTAATTTAAGTGTTTTAAGTTGAAGTAATTTTAAATTATGAGCAACTTCTCAAATAGATATGAACAGCAGGCAGGCTCTTCAACTGAACACCCTTCTTCTGCAGTAGTTTGGAGAATTCTTATGTCCTGAGGACCGTGACTAACCTTTTACTATCCCAGTTCTCCAAATGCTCACTGGCTTTCTCAATCTCCTGTCTTTTAACTGTAGGTTTTGAATCCTTTCTTGAATCTCCTATTACTTTAAAAAAAAAAAAAAAAAATTAAGTGAACTCACCTGCTTATTTGGCTTCTGCTGTCTCAAAGATAAAAATCACTGTCTATTCCTTACAGAGGAAGTTTCATTTTCTTAACAGCAGAGATTTGTCTTTTGTTTTCTCCAGTGCTTGACTTACTGGGTAATTATGAAATGTTTTTGGATTAAATGGCAGTCATTTGGTACTCCATCATTTTTGACAAAAACCAGATCCTTACATTTAGTTTCAGGTGCTTCTGGTACTAAATAGTTATTAATATTGTTAATGTTGGTCTTGACAGTTACCAACTTAAGTAGTTAAATGAGTTAATTGAAGAAAAGTAATTTTTCAGAAACCTTCAGTTTTCCTCACATAAATCTAAACTTAGGCACTTGTTAGGACTATGTATAAAACATAAAGTAAGCTGTTTTAGTATTGTTGCAACCTCAACACTGTGTTCAAGAAGCCATTTCAAGCTGGGCACTAGGGTGCACGCCTGTAATCCTAGCACTTTGGGAGGCTGAAATAGGAGAATCACGAGTTCAAAGCCAGCCTCAGCAATGGCAAGGCGCTAAGCAACTCAGTGAGACCCTGTCTCTACATAAAATACAAAATAAGGCTGGGGATGTGGCTCAGTGGTCGAGTACCCCTGAGTTTAATCCCTGGTACCAAAAAATTTTTAAAAAGCCATTTCAGCTGGCCACACCTGCCTGTAAACCCAGGCTGAGGCAGGAGGATCACAAGTTTGAGGACAGCCTCAGTAATTTAGCAGGACTGTGTCTCAAAATAAAAAAGACTGGTGATGTAGCTCAGTAGTGATCATCCTTGAGTTCAGTCCCCAGTACTGCGAACAACAATAAGAAACCATTTCATAAACAACTTTAGCATTTTCCCAAATCATAAGACTTTCATTTTCATTTCTTGAAGTAATTATCACACGTGGAACTGAAAAAATGATTACTTGGTTTCTTTTCATTTTAAGCACAAGTAGTAAAATTATATATTATCAGGGTTTTTTGCTGTTGAAACATTTGTGTATTCATGGGTTAAATTCTGCTAATTTGTAGTGTTTTATTATGGGAGATTATATAATCATTTTTATTAAATGTAGGGCTGAATAGAAAGGCATTTGGAAAGAGAAGGGAAGAGCCCTTGCATAAAGGAATATACTGGAAGGAGGCAGAATAAAATGTGGATAGGAAGCAAAATAAAATGTAAGAAAAGTGGCAAGTCTTTTGAAATCAGGCAGATCTGAGTTTAAATTCTAGATATGACACTTAAATTTTGTTTGCTCTCCCTAGCATGTGTGAGATTCAAGTTCAATTTCCAGCACTGCAAAGTTATAAAAAAGGTTATTTAAACTTAGGAAAATTACTCGGCCTTCTTGAAACTGCTTTTTTAAAAAATTTAATCTAATAGCAGTACCTATGTCATGAGGTTTTTGAAGGATTAACAACTATACTATGTTCTTAATTAACTTGGTGTTTGGTATGTAATAAACACCTAGTAAACATTATGTTGCTATTGCTGTTTTATTGACCAGTAATTACTAATGTATTTTGCCCTAAGAAGTACTGCCATTTTGATATGAGGTTTGTGTCTTATGTTTTTGACAAGTTCCTTGTCCATTGCCTAGCACATAGTAGACTCTCAGTAAATATGAGGATGAGTAATTTGGTTACATAAAATGAACCATTCTGTTAAAATAAAAAGTTTACATTGTAAAGTTTATAAAAGTTTTATAACAAAGAAATTGATTACCAAAGGCAGTAGAATTTTGTTTCCATTTTAGCAGTGACTGAAGAAATACTCTTCACCTAATTTTTATCTCACAGTTTTCAACATAGTTATATATTTTTCTGGTTAGGAAAAGGCTCCAAATAGTTCCTCTAACTGTCCTCCATCTACACCGACTCCTGATGCTTCTAAGCCTCGGAGAACAAAGCTTGCCTTTGATGACAGGTGAGATAAATAAGATTTTTTTAAATGCATTTGAGAAATCATTACAAGCTAGTCACAGTGGCACATGTCTGTAATCCCAGTGACTCAGAAGTCTGAGACAAGAGGACCACAGGTTCAAGCCTGGCAACCTTGCAAGACCCTATCTCAACATAAAATTTAAAGGGTGGGGGACATATCTGTGGTAGAGCACTTACCTAGCATGTGTGAGCCCTTGGGTTCAGTTTCTAGTAAGAAAAGAAAATCTTTCCAGTCAGGATGTAAGAAACTCATTTTAATTTCTATCAGTGATCAGAAGATTAATATTTGTATGTGATCCACAGAGTATTCAGAGTTTAACCTAAAAGGCACTCACTTGTCTGACTACTGCTCCTTTTAACTCCGTGACTCTCATGAGGGATCTGAAAGATGTGTATTCCAGTGATCTGTTACTGCTTCTATTATTACTATTTAAAATAGTTTTTTGTTTTTTTCCTAGAAAAGAAAGAGCAATGATGTTTTTTCCTGCATTTTAAGAAAAGGTCATTTCTCATACCCACACTGTATTTATTCTTGATCTTTAAAACAACTTGAGGAAGTTAGTATTTAATATTAGAGGGTTTGATTTCTGATTTTTCTGAGTAGAAGATTTGCCATCAGTTGGCCAGAATTATTTTTGTTCTTAAACTGGTAAAAACATTTGTCAGGGAAAAAAACCAAAAAGATGCAGTGGCAGCCACTTGGGAGACTTAGGCAGGAGTATCACAAGTTCAAAGCCAGCCTAAGCAACTTAGCAAGGCCCTAAACAATTTAGCAAGACCATGTCTCAAAATAAAAAATAAAAAAGAGTTGGGACATGACTCAGTGGTTAAGCACCCCCTAGGTTCAATTCTTGGTACAAACAAAAAAAAGGTAAAAAGAAACATGTTCAATGATAGCTTAAGTTTTTTTAACTTGATGTGAAAATGAGGGGATACTGGAAACTAAAATAAACTAGTATTATATTAATGAAAATATTTACCATTTCATTTAAAATGAAAATGTGTATTGCAGAAATTATTCAGCAGACCATTATCTACAAGAAGCAAAAAAGCTAAAGCATAATGCAGATGCATTGGTATGTAAATATTCTTATATTTATGCATTTAGTCAAATTAGCTTAAATCCTCATTTGTTGTTTGTACTTATAGTAGATCACCACTAACTACTTTAATCCTTTCTTTAGTCTGATAGGTTTGAAAAAGCAGTATACTATCTTGATGCTGTGGTATCTTTCATTGAATGTGGGAATGCATTAGAGAAGAATGCTCAGGAATCCAAATCCCCATTCCCTATGTATTCAGACACAGTGGAGCTTATCAAGTAAGTGGAAGAATTTGCCATATCATTGGCAGTAACATTATTTCTCTGGTTTGTGTAAGACAAGGCTGATAAAACCATAAAAAAGTGAAGAGGATGCCTAATCCTGTATTTTTCTTGGGAAAGGAGACCTAGGTATTTAAGTGGCTGTTTAGGTTTGATTCTAATGCTTTGAGGACAAAAGAAGTCATAAGATCAAGGTGAGGTTTTATATTCTACTTGTCATTTGTATGTTATCTTAACTCACAGATACACTATGAAGCTAAAGAATTACTTGGCACCAGATGCTACAGCTGCAGATAAAAGACTCACAGTACTTTGGTGAGTGGTGTATGTTCCAGCCTCTGCTAAATGACATGCAGTCCCTTGATAAATTGGGTTGTCTATGCCTTTACTGCTTTGAGGGTATTATCCTTGAATCAACCTTCCATAACCCTGTTACAAACCTGTTCTTAATGAGTTAAGCAGGAAATAACTCAAAATTCCTGCTGAAAGATTTTAATTGTTGTCAGTTTCTGATCCATTGCCCTCTTGATAAAAGTCTTGGTAGGTTGGGATTGATATTGGAACCCTCCATTTACTTAAGTGATCACTTTCCTGGGCTCTTCTTTTAATACCCTCTCAGTCCTTTCACATATGTACCTCTCCTTAGAAGGATAAAGAATATGATCTAAAGTTTGTTTTGTTCCAGCCAGACATGATGGGACGTGCCTGTAATCCCAACTGTTCAGGAGGTTGAGACAAAAGTATCTCAATTTTGAGGCCAGCCTTGGCAACTTAGACTCTTTTTCTAAAAAGAAATATAAAAGACTACGGGTGGGGCTGGGATTGTAGCTCAGCGGTAGAGCGCTTGCCTCGCATGCGTGAGGCCCTGGGTTCGATCCTCAGCACCACATACAAAGCAATAAAATAAAGACATTATGTCCATCTAGAATTAAAAAAAAAAAAAAAAAAAAAAAAAAAAAAAGACTACGGGTGTATCTCAATAGTAGAGCACCCTTGGGTTCAATTCCCAGTACCATAAATAAGTAAGCAAGTAAGTAATAAATAGGTTAGTACAAGTTTGTTTTGTTCTAGAAAGGTATTATCAGTTACTAGTTATGTACTTTACTTGGTACTTTAACACTGGGAATGAGGTTTACAGTTTAATGTGAGGAGAGATAGAAATTAAATATAATCACAAGATATGAATTAAATACTTCTTTAAAAATATTTTTTAGTTGTAGGTGGACACAATACCTATATTTATCTATCTTTATGTGGTGCTGAGGATCGAAACCAGCGCCTCACATATACTAGGCAAGCGCTGTATATGTGAATAAATCCCAGCCCCTGAATTAAATACTTAGAAAGAAAAGTATACGTAACTAAGCCAGATATGATGACACATGCCTGTAATCTTAGTGACTGTGGAAGCTGAGGCAGGAAAGGGTCACAAATTTGAGGCCAGCCTGGACAATCTTTTGAAACTCTTGTCTCAAATTAAAAAGGGATAAAGGTGTAGCTCAGTGGTAGAGTACTTGCTTAGTATCACCAAAAGAAAAAGGAAAAAGAAAGGAAGGGAGGAAAGGAAGGAAGAAGAGAGAGAGGAGAGAGAGAGAGAGAGAGAAAGCAAGAAGAAAGAAAAAGAGTAGAAGGTAGGAGGTAGAATAATCAGGAAACTTTCAAGGAAATAAAAGGACCAGTGGGATGTGGACATGACTGGATATGTAGGCAGGGATGGTCGTGCAGGGCCTTTATATAAGCCATGCTAAGGTTTGTATGTTTCATTAGAGTTGTGTTTCCTAGTTTTTATTTTTTAAATTTTAGATCATTTATGGTGTGATTCTGTCCCTTAGTGTTTTTTTTTTGTTTTTTTAATTTTTTATAAATGCATGTTACTATGACATATTGAGTCCTATGAGTAAAGTTTTGGTTTTTTAATATCGACAACTAATGGGAGGCTAAAACTAAGTTTCTTAGCCATCTTCCCTTTCCTATGGTGTGTACCACAATAAGAATACACCTTTTGGTTTTACCTAAGGGTTAGTGTCATTGACCTTATGCCACAATTTGCTCATATGAGCTGGTCCTGTACTCTTGCACAATGCAAAGGTTGTTTGTGTAGATATGGCTAGAGTCTGTTGTCCTGGTAAATAAGGTACTCTTTTCCTTGGCTAGCCTGAGATGCCAGTCTTTGCTGTACCTGAGGCTCTTCAAATTGAAGAAGGAAAATGCTCTGAAGTACTCAAAGACACTGACAGAGCACCTGAAGGTAAGTATGCAAAAGAGGAGGGTCCATTTCCTAGGAGACAAAATTTGTAAAGTCTCTCACTACTACCCCAGAAGTGCTCTCATATTTAGGTAAAACATAGCAGAGGAGGATACACTGTTTGAGAACTCTCAAATATATTTTCTGTTTCCTGAGAAAGTTTTTTTGATATACATGTAACTGATTATAGAACTTGTATAGCTATGTGTATCAAGCCATATTTATACTTTGAAACAATCTTTTCTTTTCTTTTTCTTTTTTTTTTTAAAGATTTTTTTTAATTTTGTTTAGTTGTAGATGAACACAATATCTTTATTTATTTTATGTGGTGCTGAGGATCGAACCCAGTGCCTCACGTATGCGAGGCAAACGCTCAACCGCTGAGCCATAACCCCAGCCCCACAATCTTTTATTTTCAATACCATTGTTGAGACTGTTAGTTTCCTAAAATATCTCCTCATGTTGTTTTCTGTCCAGCAGTACATATATCCTCCTAAAACCCTGCTCTGATTATGATTTAAAGCCCCCTCAGTAGCTTGCTGTTGCTTACAAGGTTAAGTCCATACTCCCTTACTTTGGCCTATAAGGCCCTCCAGATCGCACTCTTATTCCTTATCTGAACCTGTACTTTAGGCAAACTCCATGGGTCACATATATCTTCTTTTTTACCATCATTGCCTATAGTATGACTCATTTCCCTATATACTCTCACCCCTTCCCTTTATCCATCCATTATTCATTCTTTCTTTGCCACTTCTATGAAATCTTGTAGAACATTCCACCTCTCATCTATTAGTATCTTTATGTTCTACATTTACATATTTTGGTGTCTTAAATGTATAAAGCTACATAAGTTCAACTCTATAAGTACTACCAGCTCTATTAGTATTTAATAAATAATGGATTTTAAAAAAAATTTTTTTTCTGTAGAATTCTTATAATAATTCTCAAGCACCATCACCTGGCTTGGGGAGGTAGGTAAAATTTTATTATATAAAATATTATGTATGAAAGGTTTATATAATATGAAAATGGAATTAAAGTCATCTCTAATATCTAAATCTTTATGTATGTGAATATATGCTGGGGATTGAACCAGGGCCTCTCATGCCAAGATACAGATGTCTGAGTTTTAAACAACATCTCAACCTTTTTTACAGTGGATTTCGATAGTTACTTGGGTTTATTAAAGTGGGCTTAACTTTACTCCAAGTCCTAGCATTGCCAAAATTTAGTGGCATGATTGTGGTTTCTCCTCCCTCTACATACCACTCCCACCACATCCACACTCAAAGGTACAAAATGCCATGAAAGCTTTTTTTCTTTTTAAGTTTATCTGTCCGTTATTATGTTTCTGTGAATTGACATTCAGTCTTTTCCTTGTATATATTTTTCTAACCAAATTTATAATGCTGCAAGTGCAGATAAAAATGTAAACAAGTAAGTTTTGCCCCTCAACCTTTTGGTTTTATTTATTCAATGTGTGATTATAGCTTTGTGCATTTTCACAAATTTTTAGTTTTCTTGAAATGAACCTTGAAGATTTCAATATACATCACGTGTTCTCTGAGGAATATTTGTCAGGGAGCTTGAGATGATTGCACTTGACTGAGAATGCTGTGTCTCTGTCAATTCTGAATAATTTGGATAAACTAGGAAAGTACCAGAAATTATGGAGCTCAATAAAAAATGTTTTCACCTACTACTATAGTTTACAGGATTGTGAATTTTACCCACTATTCTCCAAAACAGTTGTAAAAATATGTAGTTACATGCCTGGATAGATGAAAAGTGTGTTGAGCCAAAGTGAGGGACGTTAGCTTCAAACATTTATAATTGCTTAATAGCAGTTGTAACTTTCTTCAGTTACCTCCCATTTCTTGTTCTGTTGCCATGTTGAAACAAACAATCTCGATAACGTTGTAATTCACAATGGTTTTTAATACTTAATTAGAAGAAATTGTACTTCTCTTGGAACCCCTAGTCTAAAAGAACCTTTAAATTTTAAAAGCTCTTACGGAGGAAGAGCCAATTGTACATGGATTGCATAACTCTCACTTTGTCCATATGAGCAAGCTTCCTGTTTCTCTGTGTGTAGCAAAGCCGTTGGGATGCCTTCCCCTGTTTCTCCAAAGCTGTCGCCAGGCAATTCGGGGAATTATTCTTCTGGGGGCAGTAGTGCTTCAGCAAGTGGCTCTTCAGTAACCATTCCACAGAAGATCCACCAGATGGCAGCCAGCTATGTTCAGGTTACATCCAACTTCCTCTATGCCACTGAAATTTGGGACCAAGCTGAACAGCTTTCCAAAGAACAAAAAGGTAGGTAGTGTTCTGGGTAAACTTTGAGGGATGGAATTGTTAAAAGAAACTTTTATGATTTTATTAAGTGTCTGGTATGTATGTAATTTATTACCTAGTTTAGGGTTAATGATAATCATTTTGCTAATAATCTCCTGTGCTTAGCAGTCATACTAAATATAGCTGAATTTGGTTAAACATAAAACCTCTCATGATACTGTTGACACAGCTAAACTAAACATAGCTCTTGGTCTAAGACAAATTGCCATCTATTCTGGCACATTAAATGTAGTTCAGGGGCTGGGGTTGTGGCTCAGTGGTAGAGCGCCTGCCTTGCACCCGTGAGGCACTGGTTCGATCCTCAGCACCACATACAAAATACATAAATAAATAAAGGTTTGGAAAAAATATTTTAAAAAAAATGTAGTTCATACAACAAAGGTAATAAAATGTGTGTTCAGTGAGATGGTTAATAAATTTGGCTGTAAACATAGACATATTGTACTTCTGAGATGTTTATAATAAAATACATTCAAACTGGATTTTTACATATATTGGAAGATAAGTGATAAAAGAGACTATTAAATGAACAGGTTTTTTTTTATTAACATTTTGTAAATAAGGTCACTTGAGGCTCTGTACTTGGAAAGTTTATAATCTTCCAAACCAGGAGCATTTAAAATTATGAAGTATTTAAAGACCTTAGAGAAAAATACTGTATATCTACCATCTTATTTTAATAGACATTGTTAGCAAATATGTGTATGTAGCACCTATTCAGATAGGTCCTTTGCAAAGAAACACTTAAAGATCCAGTATCCATATGAATAGGTATCAGATGAAGATGAAAGATTCCTATCCCTAAAGGAGGATAACTATGAGAGAAAAATAGAAGAGGAATCCCAAAATTTAACATAAATTATCTTCAAAAACCTAATTTGTTCAGGAATTAAATATTGTCATTTCTGACCAGGAAAGATTAGAGGGCTGAAATTCCTTCAATTTACCTAGTTTCTGTTCTTTTCCATGATACCAGTTTTCTATACTTTCTCCTTTTCTTCTTCTTTTCACTTTTTGTGTGGCAGTTTTCAAACATAAAGGAAAGAGAATGGTATGATGAGCCCATGTTCATTCAGGTTTAGTTTCAACAGCATTTTGCTAGTTGTGCTTGTGAGTGCTTACATGTTTTCTATCCCAGAATTTTCTTCCCTGGAGTATTTTAAAACAAATAGGCATATAATGTCATGACATTTCACCTGAAAATAACTTGAGTGATAAAATTGATTGATTGATTGCAATGCTGAGGACTGAACACAGGGGCGCTGTATCAGTGAGATAACTTCTCTATTGAAGTTGAACTTACACTTTTGACATTTGTTGATGATCATTATGTAGATCCATTATTCTATTAGGAAATAGAAAGTTCATCAAGAATTTTTTCTTCTGACACACCTTCTGCATTTATGAGCTATAATTCTGTAAAGATGAGCAAGTGTTTGGTCACTTCATGTTTGAATAGCGTAAGATCTTTAGTAAACCTTTTTTTTTCCCTTCATGCTTAAAACCTCTCATCTTAGTGTCTGAGACCTATATCATTATATCTGTTCCCAAAATTACATAAGAATCCAATTTTAGGATACTGTCCTACCCCTCACCCTTACACACAGCTAGCCTTTATTTGTTCACATAGAATCTTTTTATTTCCATCCCTTAATGTTTTAATCTACTATCTTTTTTTTTTTTGGTACTGTGGATTGAACTCAGGGGCACTTGACCCCTGAGCCACATCCCAGCCCTATTTTGTGTTTTATGTAGAGACAGGGTCTTACTGAGTTGCTTAGTGCCTCGCCATTGCTGAGGCTGGCTTTGAACTAGGAATTCTCCTGTCTCAGCCTCCCTAAGTGCTGGGATTACAAGCGTGAGCCACCACGCCCGGCTTAATCTACTATCTTAAAACATGAAATTTAATTGGTTAGTGGTGGATAGCATGTAATTATAGCAAAAAGGTTGAATACAGACTATCATAATTATCTCACAGAAGCTATTATAGGAAACATATAAAGAATACCCTTTCATGATCCAGGCGCGGTGGCGCAAGCCTATAATCCCAGCACTTAGGGAGGCTGAGACAGGAGGATCCTGAGTTCAAAGCCAGCCTCAGCAACGGCGAGGCGCTAAGCAACTCAGTGAGACCCTGTCTCTACATAAAACACAAAATAGGGCTGGGGATGTGGCTCAGTGGTCGAGTGCCCGAGTTCAATCCCTGGTATGTAAAAAAGAAAAAAGAATACCTTTTCATGTTACTAGCTTCTTACACAAAAATGGCACATAATGTTTTGAATAATCAAATAGTACATTGTGTGTGTGTAGTACTGAGTCTTCATTTTAATACATAATATAGCAATTTTTTAAAAAAATATTTATTTTTTAGTTGTATGTGGACAGAATATCTTTATTTTATTTTTATGTGGTGCTGAGGATCGAACCCAGGGCCTCACACATGCTAGGCAAGTGCTCTACCGCTGAGCTACAGCCTCAGCTCCTAATATAGCAATTTATAATAATCATCAGTTTTATTTTGTATGTACGTGTAACAGTGTGGGGGAGGGTGTGTTTTTTGAAGTTGTGTGAATGCTTTTTTATGGTCTAAATTCAATTTTAAAGTGGTGATTCCAAAGAATGTGCATTATTTAATGAATGTTTTTGGTTTTCCAGAATTCTTTGCTGAACTGGATAAAGTAATGGGCCCACTCATCTTTAATGCAAGCATCATGACGGATCTAGCTCGTTATACCCGGCAGGGACTGCACTGGCTTCGCCAAGATGCCAAGTTGATATCTTGAACTGAACACATTCTTGTTGCCTCTGATTTTCTCCACAACACTGTGTCACATCACGAAGGAAAACTGCCATTACACCACCTAGTCAACACTAAGAATGAGGAATGGTTTTCTCCTCCTTGGTTCATGTGTTGTTTATAACCCAAAGCCATCATATCAGTTGACCCCTTCAATATTCCCAATGTGAAAAATTATTTAAATACTTTTAAATCTGCAGCATATTGATAAGATGGTTTTAGTGATCTATAATAAGATTGAAATTTCAGTTGCATTCGTAACTAATCAAGTGAAATTCTATTTATTTTAATTTTTAAGTTCCCAGACTGGGGCTTGTTTAAAACTTAGTTATTTCTGCCTATAAATTTACTCTGTTGAATATTTAGCATAAATTTAATGTAGGTGTTTTTATTTATATATTTTGGGAGCTTTGTTACCTATTGTCTTTTTGTGGTAGCTCTTCTATGAGTAAGAGTTGGTTCATCTAAAATAGGAACATGTTCTTTCTATATCTACTACCTGATATTATTTCATATCTTAACTACAATTTTTATTATTGTAAAGTTTATGCTTAGTATTAAGCACATCTTTCTACAACATGAAAAGTCAAATATGAGAAGATGGTGTTCTATGTGGATGTAAAATGAAATGTGTCTGATTTGGTATGCATTATTTCAAAAACTGTGAATATGTTAACACTACAGCAATCACAAGGTGACTATAACTTGCATTTAATGCATTACAAAAGAGCAGGCGAACTTTTAGGAGAAGCATATCATTGAAGCATTTCATAAAAAGACAATCTTAAACTTTAAAAATTTTATTAAAACCATATATTCTTTTTTTGTTGCTAATTCTTAGACACAATTGAAGCAGATTAAGTTATTCTTGAAAAAAGTATGATCCAACTCCTGAGGGTTTCTTCCTATGTCTCTTTAATTGATAATATTCAAAGGTTAAAATCTCTTTACAGATTTTTCCCCCATAATCGATTGTGATGCTCTGAAGTGAGCATTAGTAACTGATGTGGGAATGGCCTGCAGCTGTGGTGTGTGTGCTTTTGCTATACAAGTTACAGTTCGAATGCCTGTTGTAGAGATGATGAATTTCTCCTTTTTAAAGGCCCTCATCAGTGGTGTATATTTCTGATAGGATCAGAAAACTCAAACTAGAAAACTGCCACCTAACTTGGTTCAATGTGAGCTCTTAGAAAGAGGAGAGCTGAGAGAGAGCTTACGACACTAGCTCTGTAAGAATTGTATATCAATGTTCCTTTCCCTACAAGGTGCATATAGGAGTCAAGATGAGAGATATACCCTCTATACTTTGTTTTTACTGCCCCTATCATGTCTGGTGTGCCTTAAATCTTACTTTCAAATGAAGACTCTATGGATTGTTTACAGATGAAGTTTTACTCTAGGACCAGATTGTTCACACATGATTGGTCCTCTATAGTAATAATGTTGAACTCTTTCATTTTAAAACTTCCTTTAGGGACATAAAAAGATTAATTCAGAAAAGCTAATACTTTGGTACATGACTTAGTCTAACTAATTGGGTAATGCTGCTTCAAGAAATGCTTTGTCCTCCTTATTCCAAAACAAATACATCCAATTGGGGGAGGGGAGGGAGAAAAGCTTGCCCTACTATTTGTAGGTAATTGCTAAGGCTTTAAACAGGAAAGGGGAAAGAAGGGATAGAAAATCTCCCAGTCTAGTAGTGAGTCCTCTGCTTGGGTGTCTCTTACGTTTATTTCTGAAGCTAGTGAACTTTCATTGTCCTGTGGCCTCATATTTTAGAGCTTTTTAACTGTTTTGTACCTCAGTTTATTTTTACATATTCTTGAAGATTGAGATTATGAATTATGTTGAATTTAACCTTTTCCCTTGGAAAAATTGCCCCTAATATCTTTCTAATTTAATCTTAGAAATAGTTCTAGAAATAGTTTTCTTTAAGGACAACTTCTTATCCATTGTGATAGTTACTTAATAAGAAATAACAGATGTTAACCAAGTATATGTATGTCTGTCCTCTGATTTCTCTGACTCTGATTCCTTAATTTGCAGTGATGTCTTAGCAGTGGAACAAGTATCCTCTGGGCTTTTTGACTTCAGCAACAACAGCCAGTGGGGCATCTCTTAAGTTCCAGTGCATTCTAGTCTCTTGTGTGTCCTGAAAGGCAGCAGGAGCATTTTTGGTGTCACACTGATGTTTTCTTAAAGCAGAGTTTCTTATGTGTTTTATGGTGCTGCTGTAAGATGTTTTCTCTTTAAAACTATTAATTCTGGAGAATGACTTGTTCAAGCTTTTCATGTAGAGGGTCTTTTTTCCCTACCAGTTGGCAATGGCAATGGATCAAAATCCTATCCTAAATAACTAAATTTTTAATATCATGGTCTGAGGAAATACCACTCCCTTTCCTCAGTCATCTCAAATGTTCTGTGTCATCTGCTTTAGCACATACTTTGGACTCCTTTACAGGTGACCATTTCTCCCTTCTCAATAGGTGAGTCATCCTCAGTGTTTACTAAACATTTAAAACTGAATTTGATAAGCGGCTAAAAACAAACTTAGAGACTTTTGCTTAATATATAGTTATAGAAATAGCAACTATTTTGAAAATTACTGTTGACTGCTCCTTAAGACCACACCTGTATGCCAGGAGGCAACAGCCTACACCACTGGACTCTTTACAGGCAACCAGCAGACTGGTTGTAGTGGATGAAGTTGTCACAGTAGCCTTGCCTGGGCTAGGCTGGGCTATGTCCCCTTCAGCTTGCCCAACCTAGGGACCAGTCTGGCTGGAGAGCATCTAGCCCTTCCTTTGCGCCAGTGCCACCTTTTTCTAGGCAAAGAGCCAAGAAGTTACTTTATAAGCAGTGAATTCTTCAGATAAATTTACAGCTATCTCTGCTGAAGAGCAGAGAAGATAGACCACCATTGATTTTAATTCTCCAATATAAAAGGAATTTAGAGTAATGTGTGCACGTGCCCATGCATGCCTGTGTTTTTGAGGAGCTCTTGCACTAGGCATCTGGGTTGCACTTTGAATGATACACTTGTGGCTTTAATAGATTTCACTGTTTTTTAATTGTTGTTCGTTTCTTTTCATTAAAGGTTTTAATCAGCTAGATCAGACAGACATTTTGTATTTAATGGCAGAAACTTTGGTACATTAACTTTTAATGAATGAGCTTGCATTGTGAAGCAAGAGCCTACAGAAGGCAACTGTTGTCAGTGAAAGTTCTGGCTCCAGAGGCCAGTACTTGGTAGCATTTCTGAGCAGCCAGCAGTTGCTCCCATCAGTGATGTCTAGCTGTGTAGAGGAGAGGCACGCTGTGCACTCTCCAGGTATGAGGGTATGTAACTTTGGCTCTTAAAATTATGTACACATACACACTTTATATATATGTATGTATGTATGAAAACATGAAATTAGTTTGTCAAAAATGTGTGTGTTTAGTATTTTAGCTTAGTGCAACTATTTCCACATTATTTATTAAATTGATCTAAGACACTTTGTTGTTGACACCTTGAATATTAATGTTCAAAGGTGCAATGTGTATTCCTTTAGATTGTTAAAACTTAATTGCTATGATTTGTAGTAAATTAACTTTTAAAATATATTTCAGCCCTTCTGTAGTGTAATAGGGCTCTTACAGGGTGGGAAGAATTTTGATTTTCCAGTAGCTAATTAAACAAAATGGCTTCATTATGTATCTTGATTTATAGGAGTTTCTGTATGGATCCCAGAAACATCTACTGGGAATGAATGTTTTAGGCAGATTCTGATGATGCTTAAAAACAACAACAACAACAAACTAACTAAACTAACTTGGGGAGCCAGGACATTTCAAATCCATACAGACTCCTATAACTTATATTCCTTAGTTACGTGGAAAACAGATTCCATTTCGATTTCATGTATCTATGTGTTGGAGAGGCAGACTTCTTTTTCCCCCAATTATGTTGCGCAACTGAGGTTGCTATTCAGTAAAATCAGTAGAATAGTCAATCATTCAGTGGCTTAAATATGCAGTGACGAGAGGCCAAAAAAGTTGTTTGTGAATAATGGAGAAATTCAGTTTAGCCTGCTGGACTCTGAAAACCAAGCTGCAAGTCACAGGCAGTAAGTTGTTTTAAGTTCATAAAGGAATGCTGGTCTACCTAGCTTCTGTTCACATAAACCTGATGGTTAATTAAAAAGCACTTGCTAGCCTGGCATGGTGGTGCATGCTGGGGCACACCTGTAATCCTAGTGGCTTGGGAGGCTGAGGCAGGAGGATCACAAGTTCCAGGCAAGCCTCAGCAAAAGCAAGGTGCTAAGCAACTCAGTGAGACCCTGTCTCTAAATAAAACACAAAATAGGGCTGAGGATGTGACTCAGTGGTCAAGTGCCCCTGAGTTCAATCCCCAGTACCCCCCACCAAAAATAAAGAAAGCACTTGCTGTCTCGCATAAAGGGAATGAGAATAGCTAAGTCTCTTCTTTTAATGGAATTTGATCACAGTAAAATATTCAGGCTAGGTCTCAACCAAGTCGTGTAGATGTTTAAGCATCCTAAAATAGCAGCCTCAATAGTCATGTGAAGAAGTTGATTTTCAGGAATATCAGCATGGGCCTCACCTTGCCACCATTGCTCAGCTAAGCATAAATGACCATTCTTTAAAACAAAACCGAGGAAAGCTCTCCAAATGAGCAGGGAAACACTCCCACCCAGAAATTCGAGGAATATTTGTTTATTTTTTCCTGCTTCCATGTGGTTTCTTTTCTGCTTTTAACCATTGGAATTTTCTACCTGCTGTGTTCCTCTCTGAAAATACCAATTCGGAAACGCTGCCTTTCAAATCAATGCCTTGAGTATCCATGTTGTTGAGTTTGTTGTTGCTGTTCAAGAAATGTCCCCATTTTACAACTTCATGCACACATCTGGCAAATCATTGACATGAGCATTCAACAGTACTGGGGTGGGGTTGGGGTTAGGGATGGGGGCTCACCAACAGAGCTGGCCCTGTTGGTAGTGCCTGGGAAGGCACCACCAGTGAGGGCCAGATATGGGGTTGGTCAGCACAGTTAGGGAAATTTCTACCTAGCCTCCGTTTTGAATGATTTTAAGAAATTTTGTATATGGAGGATGGAAATGCTTATATATTTATTGAAATCCTTTTATCTTATTTGAAATTAAAATTATTTGGTAAATAACGGTTTGATATTTGGGGAGGGTTTTGAAGGGGAGGTAATGCATTGATAAATTATAAGCCTGTTAATTCTGCAGAAAGGTACTGTTAGTGACTAATAGGATGCCTTTGTTTTGTACATCATCCAAATCTTTGTTTTACATTTCTTCTTTCCAAAATATTTAGGCATCTGACATTTTCAACCAAAATTTCAATTATATACTGTGATTTTTATTTGTTGCAATACATTAAAATTTCAGAGGTACTTTGGGGCTCAAAAGCTTGGATTTCTAAGTCAGTATGTGCATTTCACATAATAAAGCTGTTAATGGTGAGCAAAGTATTATATACTAACTAGATTTTTCCACATCTGTATAGTATATTATATGTATTTTGTGGTATTGAGATTATAGAAAGTTTAGAGTGTCAAACATGCGTTTAATGTGTATTTTTAAACAAATTTATGGCAATTAAAATATTTGGAGACAAGGGTATCACATTTCAATTTGTAAAAATCTTTTTAACTCTGTGTCATTAAGATGCTTTGTATAATGCCAAACCATAGCTGGAGAAACTAAGTTTAATAAATATCAAATAGATTTTCTGTATTAAAGTTTATAAACACTGTGCACTTAGACTTCTTCAGCTCTTACTTTGCCCTTTTCATGCAATTACTGTTTTGTATTTTAGGGTCCAGCACTGCTAAAGTCTGGCCCTGCCACCACAGGTCACATTTTCTGATTACAGAAATATATATAATAATCACAGTTGCCTGCCCTAAACAAAAATCTCAATTCCTTTTTGGTGGCTTAGGCTTTTATTGTCTTATTAAACTAAATTTGTCTTTCAGTTCTGCTTCATGTTCATAAACTCATAAACAAACCTGCACACATCATTAGGTGGCAAGTGCCACTAAAGAGTGTTCTTTATTGCCTGGGGTTGTAGCTCAGTAGCAGAGTGCCTGCCTAGCACATGTGAGGCACTGTGTTCAATCCTCAGCACCACATAAAAAATAAGTAAATAAAATAAAAATAATTGTGCCCATCTACTACTAAAAAGCAATTCTTTACATGAAGGAAAGGGCCAGGGTCCAGGGCCACAACTTAGAAACTTGCCAAGGCTGACTGCATAGCTATTGTTAAATTTTTGCTTTTAACCTGCCTTGTTTTTTTGTTTTTTTTTTTTAATCTTTATTTTATTTATTTTTATGTGGTGCTGAGGATCAAACCCAGTGCCTCACGCATTTGAGGTAAGCGTTCTACCACTGAGCCACAACCCCATCCCCCCTGCCTTGTGTTCTTTACTAGGTTCTTGAAAAATTGTTAACTTTCCCCACACTTTCCAAATGGAGAAATTAACAGAGCATCACTAGGCAATGCTTGTTTTTCTTTTTTTTTTCCTATTTGCCAAACAAATCCTCCTTCAAGTTTGAATTCCAGACTGCCAGAATTTCAGTTTGAGATATTTAATAGTAACCATAGAAAAATAATGGATAATCTGATGGATAAACTTATCCACATATCAGCATTCTAAGAAGAAATGGAGACCAATTGAAAGCATACATCTGTCTTTAAATATTAAAAACACAAAATTGCTTCACTTTTGCATCTCCAGCCCAAATGCGGTTAATCAATATTCCATAGAACGGAGCATTGTTGGAGGTGACTGTTGTTATTTCTTCCCCTGGCATGTATGTCATTCCTGGGCCACAGTTAAGGAACAGCGCCTTTTTCTAGGGGAGGAAAAAAAAGATGAGTTTTTAAACTCTGCTTTCGGGGAGTTACCTGGGGCTGCATGTGCTGCCTTTCCCTTGTCTTTCCTAGATCTATCCAGTCTCAGAAAGGACTCCACTCTTCTTAATGGTGCCTAAGTAGTTCCTAACTCCTGAGAGATTCTCCTCCATAGAGCTCACAGTCTCAGCCCAGCTTTATTGTTAGGCCTCTGTGTGTCCTGATCTTGTTTCTGCCCTGTTTCCCAGGGCCCTCTGGCGCAGCCCTCACCCAGAATACCTGCAGAGCCTCATGATACACTCAGAGTCATCCCGGCAGGAGGCTCCAATGGGCCTGAGGGACACCCCTCTCCAAAAGGGGGTCATTCTCCGTGACCTTCTCTTTACTGAATTCAGTTCTGATATTGGGGAGCCATCTGCCTGTAGAGCAAAGACAAATTCACTCCAAGTTGGGAAATTCACAGCTGTTGATTCCTTGGAAGAAGGGTCATCCCCAGATACTGTAAACTAAGTAGGAACCATTCCCTGAAACCAAGTCTGGCTGTCAGAGTCATGTCCGCACACGACACGCAGATTTCCTTCTTTTCTTACCTGGCCCAACAGCAGCAGGCAGATCATGAGTACCGCAAGGAGTTTGAGATGCCACATCTTTGGCAGAGGGAGGATGTTGGAGCCTAAACCAGAGACAGTTCCTACCTCCTTTTATAGACTGACATCTGCCTTCATGGTTGCCAGGTGAGATAGGAGCAAAGTTTATATTTGTAATCAGGATCAACTTAATAAGTTAATGTCTACCAGAGGAATGTGCTCAAGGGCTACCTTTCAGGCACGTTGTATTTACTGATCCCTCATCTGGACTTTGAGTGAGTGTATTGCTGGCCTGGACCCTTTCACCCATTGTAACAAGTTAGAACTGCCACTCCTGTATGAAAGCCACGTGAAACCTCTGAGGGAGACTAGGAATCTGGCCACATTTCTATTCTAAAATAGTTCAATACACTGCGGGGTGTAGCTTGGTGGTAGAGCAAGTGCTAAGCATGTGTGAAGTGCTGGGTTCAACCCCTGTACCCACCCTTAAAAAAATCCTAAAATAGCTCCGCAAGATCACTCTAATCAAAATAGAATTCCAGTAGTAAAGTCTTAAATGATGACCTCTTTCAGCCTTGTCTAGGCAAGAAGCACTGAAGTATTGGGTATGGGCAATTGGATATGGCCCTGGTCTCCCTTCTGTGAAATGAGATTTCAGCAAACAGTCTACAGTGCCCCAGAGCTCCCAGCTGCATAGATAGATTGTTACCCTAATAACTATACCAGCTCATCTTCCAGCTGGGAAGACTCAGCTATGGAAAATTTAAAACCTGGCCTACCTGCTTCAGGGGAAGAGCAGTCAGAACTGGTATGAGAACCATGGGTAAACTGAATAAATGGTTATAAATTGGTTTTGGTTTTGTTTTTAAGAAGATAGGAATGGGGGGCTGGGGTTATGGCGCAGTGGTAGCGTGCTCGCCTAGCACGTGGGAGGCACTGGGTTCGATCCTCAGCACCACATAAAAATAAAGATATTCTGTCCACCTATAACTAAAAAATAAATATTTAAAAAAAAAAAGAGGAATGGGGAGGTAATGAGCACCTAAGTCTGTGAGATCTTAGGTAGTGGCATTGAATTATATGCCTTCTTCGGATCACTGGGGTCTTGGCAGAGCATTTTCTTCCAGCAGCCTCAGGGCTGCAGGAACAAGGTAGGAGAACTTCAAAGCCCAAAACATTTATTAGCAGGAATCTGGATCAAGAGAAGACATGTATGTAAACCAGGGCTACATGACATGGACATGGTCACCATTCCTGCAACCATGCAAGTAAGAGGATGCTCCTTGCCAAGGGAGAAGAGAGTGGTATGATGAACCTCAAAAAATGGCATAGGGAGGGGTGTGGCCACAGATCAGTCTGTCCTGGTTCCAGTCCTCTTGGGACCATGGAGCTAGGCCTACAGGGGCACACCACTGCTTAAACTTTAGAACCTTGAAGAGTAGACACAAACTGAACCCAACTAACCAGTCCTACAAATTCAAGACTAATTAGTTGTTTCCTCCCTTCATCCCTGAGGTTGAACATGATGACCCCAGGTACAGGAGTAAGTAGGATTCTTTGTAAAGTTGGGGAGAGGCTCTGTGGTGACCTAGTGAACATTGAGTAAGACACAAATCCGATTAGATAAGCAAAAGACTCAACAACGTGATGTCCTAGAACCAGTTGGATCTGTGGGCTCAGTGCCAACCTCCAGTGACAAGCAACCCATTCGACATGGGTACTCCCAGTCCTGCACTTCTGCCTTTGGTGGGGGGTGGGGAGTTACTGGGGATTGAACCCAGGGGTGCTGTAGCACTGAGCTACATCCCCATTTTTATTTTGAGACTGTCTCGCAAAGTTGCTTAGACCTTGCTGAGTTACTGAGACTGGCCTCAAACTTGTGATACTCCTTCCTCCTGAGTCACTGGGATTACAGGCATGTGCCACTGCACCTGGCCCCACTTCTGCCTTTCTGCACTCCAAGCAAAGTCAAACTAGCCTTTTGTGTTAATTTCTAAAGCCAATTCCACAGTGAAGGAAAGAACTTGAAGCCCTCAGCCCCGCGTGTAGGAAAAGGGACCATTCATCCTCATGGGTGCAACAGCACTGCTGAAACCTTTGGGGCTCAAGCCTATCTTATATGCCACGCCTCTTCCCCAAAGAACTGTTAGGTATGTTCTGTAGAAGGAAAAACTGCTAGAGGAATAATTTCAACATGTTCAACCTGTTGTTTAAAACTAAATATGGAACGAAAATCAAACTTTCAGATGTGGCATACAGACAGCACTTAGCTGTATTGACAGCAGTGACCCTCAGCCAATCCCATACCTTGAGAGACTGTGAAGACCTTATTCCTGAAAGTTGAATAATTCATGGGCTCTGCAATCAAGTATTTTGCTGAATGAACAATTAGTCCTTCCTCCACTAGAAAGGCCTTAGCAGCTGTTGACAATTTCAGCCATGAGGAGAAAACCTGACCCTCTACAGGTCATCCCTTCCCCTTTTGGATTTAGTCTCTTATTCTATCAATGAGATGGGAGTAGATCTCAGGTCTCTGGAGCAGTGACATTTGGGGATTCAAATGATTAATTTACAAGAAAATAAGACAAACAGGTTTGATAGTTGAGAGCTTGGTCACTCTGGATTCAACTCCCAGAGACTTTCTGCTTCTGAGGTAAGTGCCTGGGATGAAATGGGAGAAAGTGTAGACACATGAGCAGCTGTCTCAAATATATTCCAGGTGAAGAGAGGAGATCATTAGGACTTGGCAGTAACTGGAACCTTTTTTGTTGTCCCTGAGCAGGAGTGCCTAATAAAAGATGAAAGACTTTGAAATGGAAAAACTTTTCCAGGTAAAATTTCAACAAAGGGTCAAAGTGCATTTGCTTTGTAGCTGGCTGGCACTGGTAGACTTCTGGGCCTGTGCTAGGTAGGCCTGCATCTTGGGCACTATGTTGGAGAACTTCCCTTCACCAGATGGCAGCCCATAGATAAAAGCCCAGTAGGAGCAGAAACATTTGGGAAAAGAAGGGTTAAATGGAGCAAGTGGTTGTGCTATAGCAGGTTGAAGAGCCACACCTAGGGCTGGAAGCTCCAAGTGTCTGGGTCATAAGCATTGAGGCCAGCAGCAGCTGTCCTTCCTTAAGACTTTGTTCTCCTTTGTGGATTTCTATGACTAGTCCCTAGAGTGATCCCAGATCCCAGTGTGTACAGAAAGAAGCACTGTGCTACACCTTACCACATCTCC
>PVHX01018871.1:0-35823 GCA_004024805.1 Geosciurus inauris
TGCTTAGCACCTCGCCTTTGCTGAGGTTGGCTTTGAACTCGCGATTCTCCTGTCTCAGCCTCCCAAAGTGCTAGGATTACAAGCGTGAGCCACCACGCCCGGCTAAGAAACACTTTGTATAAAAGCATATTTCAATTAAGCTTAACACCTCCATTTAGTTTTTTATTTGTAGGCATAAATAGGACATTTCAGACACTGATTGGCCTGATTAATGGTGCTCATCAGGAAGAACCAAGGGATCATAATCAAACACCAAAGCTTCATGGTCTATTGGTTTTATGTTATATAAATTATGCAGGAGTCTGGCATTTCTATTTTGTGGGAAAATTACAGTGCTCTTTCCTCACTGTGTTTTCTATATAACAAATATTATGTGTGTGAATGTGAATATGAATTTACAGTCCCCGATGTCCTTTTATTATAAACAAAATTTCAAAGAAAGATTCAATGGTCTCAACTCTTCTGGGTGTTTTTCACTATTGCCCCTCAACATAGCCAACGAATGTAAGAATGAATTTAGATACTGTTACCTTTTGAAGCAATTGTTTCTGGACTTGTGGATTTCACAGAATATAAAGAGATACACTGAACTTGGGTGAAAAAATCTACTTCTGAGGTGCGATATAGTACCTTTTGCTTTTTCTAGGAAAGGATATTAAAGATAAAATCAGCTATCATAACTATTACTTCATAAGAATACATTATTTGCTGTAAGGATGTAAGTATAAAATTCAAAATCAAATATATTTATCTTTTATAACAATTGTCTACATTACACTTCTTTTTCTTACCTAATTTCAAACACGAAGACTTACTTTACTATTCATTGCATGGCACCAACCTGTGGGCAGCCTTTAGAAATGATTGCTTCATGGGTCATTAACCTTTACTTACCAGGTAGTATTTTACATGTCATTGGCAGCTGGTAACACCAGGGCCATAGCACTGCATGCCTAGCCTCTCAGGATATGGGTTCTGGGTTAGTGATTAATAAAAACATGAGGCTTGTCTCTTGGTCTCTATTATATGACTCTCCTGCCTGCTGGCTGGATCCTCCAGTTTTATAATGACTACTATTGCACCACTGGGGAATGCCAGTCAAATGGCTAATTCCAAAGTTGGAAAGGATTATCTAGGGAGGCTCACTGGGGGGCACAAAAGATACAATCCACCACCTATTTTTAGTTTTTTGTCTTAAAATATAAAAAGTCATAGCTGACCCACAAATGGTCACTTCCCTAATTACTACTCTTCTGGGAACAAGAGCTATAATTTCCATATTTATGATAAACTAGGTATCTAGCAAGAGTAACAAACAGCCTCCAAATTTAGTTAGCTCAATGCAAAAGAGTTTGTTTCTTCTTGTTGTGTTCACCATGACAGTTAGGAGGGAAGCTTTCCCCACTGTAGTTACTTAGTGACACAGCTGACATGTACCTGGACAGTGACCTCAACAGAGGGAAGAGAACATGATGAATCATGCATCAGCCTTTAGAACTTCAGCTGGAAATGATAAACACTATTTCTTTCACAGTTCATTGGCCAAAGTGAGTTATAGTTGCATATAACTTCAAAGAAGGTGAGAAGGTCCAATCTTACATATTTCCAGAAGGGTGAGACCTAGATATATTTGGTGAATAGCATTGATAAGGATTGAATTGTGTTCTCCCAAATGTATATGTTGAAGTCTTAATCCTGTACCCTAGAAAGTGACCTTTTTTGGAAGTAGGACTATTGCAGATGTAATCAGTTAAGATGAGGTCTTGCTGAATTGGGTAGGCCTTTAATCCAGTGTAGAAAAGAGGAATTTGGATACAGACATGAACATGGGAAGAACATCATGTGAAGATTAGAGATCAGAGTGATACAGAAAAACCACAAGGTACCAGAGTGCCAGCAAGCCACCAGAAACTAGAAGAGAAGCATGGAACAAGTTCTCCTTCACAGTCCTCAGAAGGAAAGCAGCCCTGCTAACACCTTGAGCTTGAACTTGTAGCCTCCAGAACTGTGGCACAATAAATTTTCTCGTACTTTATTATGACAACCCAGCAAAATAATGTCCATCATAATCTCTAACACGTATTTTCTTTTTAAAATGCTAACTTTCTCTTTTGATTCCTTTCTGTTCTCTTCCTGCACATATTGTGCACCTGGGCATTAGTATTAGAGACTACCTGTTTTTCCAACTCAAGACTTTGAAGTTGTTTATGACTCTCTCTCTCTCTCTCTCTCCCTTTTTTGCTTTTCTAGATCCAGTTTCTGGAAATATTTCCCCACAAGACCTCTTGCATTCTCTTATTTTTCTCTTTTCTGGTCTAAGACTTGTCTCCTTGTGCTTTGCAGAATGATAGATTTCTACTTCATTTCTTGGTCCCAAGCCATTCCCTGCTGCTTTTTATTTTTACATACGGTTTTCAGAATAACCTTCTCCAAATGTTCATCTCCATATATCACGGCTACTTGGTGTTGACGTGTCCTACTGTTTCCTATGCTAGTTTTCACATTTCAGGGCTTATTGCCTTGTACGCTCTCTCCCTTTATAACCTCTTTCTCAATTTTCATTATAATTAAGTGTAGCTTTTCTAATATAGCAGAATATACCTGATGGTTGCCTTAGAGTATGCTCATCATGTATTTATGTCCAGCATTTTCTTATATGTCCAACATTTCTAGTAACTCATCTCTTTCTTTAGTGATTATCTCAAAACTCATCTCCTCAGGGAAGCTTAATGGAGAACATCATCCGTACTACTTTTAACCTTAGCAGTTACTTAGTTTACATTATTATTATTATTACTATAAGCTAAGTGTTGTGCTAAATGGTTTATAAGAATTATTTAAAATAATTCTTTTGCCAGTATAGTTGATAGTGTTATTCATTTTTTTATATAAAAGTTTTGTGAGGTTGAAACCCATTGAATCTTCTGTAGCTAGTGAGAGTGATCATGATTTTAAAGAAATTTTAAAGAAAAATCACTGTCTTAGTCTGTTTTATGCTGCAGAAACAGAATATAACAGAATCCCTGAGATTATATCTTTTCTTATACATATATACTGGGGATTGAACTCTAGCTAAAGTGGGGAGTGCTTTACCACTGAGCTATATCCCCAGTACTTTAAATTATTTTTATTTTTATTTTTTTGAGTACCAGGGATTGAACTCAGGGGTACTTGACTACTGAGCCACATTCCCAGCCCTATTTTGTGTTTTATTTAGAGACAAGGTCTCACTGAGTTGCTTAGAACCTCATCGTTGCTGAGGCTGGCTCTGAACTCACGATTCTCCAGTCTCAGCTTCCCAAAGTTCTGGGATTACAAGCGTGCACCACTGCGCCCGGTTTCTTCTTCTTTTTTTTTAAATTTTGAGACAGGATCTCATTAATTTTCTGAGGCTATCCTTGAATTTGTGATTCTCTTGCCTCAACCTCTTGAGTCTCTGGGATTACAGGTATGCACTACCATGAACAGCCTGCATAATTTTAAAGAACAGAGATTTCTTTTTATTTTTCCCTCCTCCCCTCTCTCCCTCCTTCCCTCCCTCCCTCTCTCCTTCCCTCCCTTCCTCCCTTCCTTCCTTCCTTCATTTTTCTTGTAGCTAGGATTGAACCCAGTGGGCTTAACCACTGAGCCACATCCCAAGCCCCTTTTTATATTTTGTTTAGAGACAAGGTCTCTCTAAGTTGCTTTAGGGCCTTGCTAAGTTGCTGAAGTTGGCTTTGAACTTGTAAACCTCTTGCCTCAGTCTCTTGAGCAGCAGGGATTATAGGCATTGGGGATTATGTTTCCAGTGCATGAACTTCAGTGGACACAGATCATAGCAATCGTTTTAGGTATAATTTATATAAAATAAAATGCACAAACTTTAGGAATACAGTTTGATAAGCATGGACATATATTTGCATGTTTGCACATGTATATAACCTCCCATAAATGTCACCCCCCCCCAAATATGTAAGATTTCTTTGCAATCAGTCCTCCATTTACAGGCTCAATGATTTGATATCTGTCACTACAGATTAGTTTTACTTGTTGTAGAATTTCATATAAATGAAATCATACAGTATGTTCACTTTGGTTTCTGGCTTCTTTTGTTCACCATTATGGTTCTGAGATTCACTCATTTGTATGTGCATCAAGAGTTCTTCCATTTTAATGCTGAGTAATTTCTATTATAAGGACATAATTTGTTTTACCCATTTACTTTTGGATAACTTTTGGTTTCCACTTCTGACTATTTTGAATAAATCTGTTATGAAAATTTTTTGAAGAAGTTTCTGTGCATACATTTTTATTTCTTTAGGGAAAATGCTTGGGTGGAGAAATTCTGGGTTATATGATAAGTACACATTTAACTTCATAAATACTTATTGAGCTATTTTCCAAAGTGAAAGGACATTTTACTTTCCTGTCAGAAACATATCAAATTCCCATTGCTTCATATCTTTGTTAACACTTGGTATTATCAGTCTTTATAATTTTAGCTATTATGTAGGGGCATATACTTATAGCTCATTATAGCATTATTTTTCACTTCCCTGATGAGCAGTGATGTAGGGAATCTTTTTGTGTGTTTCTTGGCCATTAGTATATTTTCTTTCTTTTTTTTTTTACATTTTTTAAAATTTATTTTTAAAACAGAAGAATGTATTTCAAGTCATAGTACATATAGGCTTGGTACATGTGGCTTGCCTTTTCATTTACTTCCTTCCTTCCCTTCTTTTTCTTTCTTTCTTCCTGTCTCTTTCTTTCTTTTAATTTTTAAATTTGTTTTAGTTATACATGACAGTAAAATGCATTTGTGTACTTCGATATATCATACATAAATGGGGTATAATTTCTCATTTTTCTGATTGTACATGTTGTAGAATCATATCAGTCATGCAGTCATATATATACATAAGGTAATAATGTCTGTTTCATTCTACTATCCTTCCTGTCCCCATACCCCTCCCCTCTCTTCACTCCCCTCCACCTAATCTAAAGTAACTCTATTCTTTCCTAGCACTCCCCACCCCTTATTGTGAATTAGCATCTGCATATCAGAGAAAATATTTGGCCTTAGGTTTTTTGGGATTGGTTTTTTATTTTGCTTAGCATAATATTCTCCAACTCCATCCAATTACCAGCCAATGCCATAATTTCATTCCTCTTTAAAGCTGAGTAATATTCCATCGACTATGTATACTACATTTTCTTTATCCATTCATCTATTGAAGAGTTCTTTGTTTGTTGTTTGTTTTTATTTTTATTTTTGCAGTGCTGGGGATAGAACTCAGGGATGGTCTACCACTGAGCTGCATACCCAGACCTTTTTTACTTTTTATTTTGAGACAAGGTCTCACTGAGTTGCTGAGGCTGGCTGGGAACTTGCAATCCTCCTACCTCAGCCTCCTGAGTTACTGGGATTACAGACGTGTGCCACAGCATCTATCTTTGCCTTTTCGTTTTAACAGTATTTTTCAAATAGCAAAAACATATACTTTTATTGGAAACTAACTTATTCCTTTTTTCCTTTTATGAATTGTGTCTTTCTGTGTCCTGCCTATGAAAAATTAGTCTTTCCCAATGTCTTGAAAAAGTTTGGTACATTGTGTCTTTTGGAAAAAACTGTTGATTGCATCTAAATTTTTTTATTTGTTGTTGTAATTTTGGTAATGACACCATAACATGGTCAAGAATATGAAAGGCTGAGGTTCTACCCTATTTGCAAGTTAATACATTCTCTGGCTATAGTTTCATGGATGCTGGCAGAAGCCGCAAAGAGATGAAGAACTCACGGTAATAGCAGTAACCACGGTATCAACATTTATTTTATTTTATTTTTTTTTTACCAGCGACCCAAACTCTAATTTCCACAGGGTAGCACAAAAAGGGCCAGATGACCCCTGTACATGCAGTGGGTCAAATCACAGAGCACTAGCTTTGGGAATTCCAGAAATTTATAATGAGTAATAACCATACTATTCTTTTGTTCCATAATGAACCACTATCTATATCTTCCAAGGCTCTAATACCTAATATCAGTATCAGAATGTTCATTAGTGAGTTCATTAACAACAATATTCATTAGTGAGTTCAATAACAACTTCAGCATAGAAGTTGTTATTTTAAGATGTATAATAAGCACTATAGAGCATTTATTATGTACCAGACACTGATCTAAACACTTTGCAAACATGAACTCATTAAATTCTCAGAATATCCTCACAAGGTAGGAATAGTTGCCATTCTTATTTTCTTGGTAAGAGAAAAGAACCACAGAGTTTAAATCGTTTTCTCAAGGTTGCATGACTAGTAAATGCTACAGCCAGATTAGAACCCAGACAATCCCACTGCAAAGCATATATTCACTATGCTGCACTGCTTCTGTTAGAAATTATTTTCTGTGGATGAAATAAGTGATAATTATTGATGAGAAATAATACACAGATTCCTCTATAAATGTTGCATAGCAATATTGCATCATAATATTACATATTAATAAGCATTAGAAAATCAATCTGCCTGAAAGTCTTTGAAGAAGCACTTAGGCCAAGGATTCCATTTGGTCCTACCGCTTAATGGGAGATTCTGTCGTCTGATCCCAGCAGAGTAGCTAAATATTTCAACATCCATATGTTTTACAAGATAGATGTTTAAGTGACTACAAAACTTCACCAAACTCAAAAGATCACCGTATTTTTAGTGCCCACTTACTAACAAAAATGTATGTATGTCCCAATATTTGGTCTGAGATTTTCTTTCATTAAATAAACTGCCTATTGGTAGCACTCTAGATAACAAGTCTCATCTACTATTAAGTGTCAGAGATTACAGAAATCTACCAAAAAAGAAACAATTTTTAAAGACCTACTTAACTAGTTTATAGTTATGTGTTCGCCTGACTCCAAAGACTTAAGCAGTTATTAAAGCTATAACAATTTTCCATTATGTATTTACTTCAGAAAAATACAACTCAATTATTCTGTTCTTGAAAGATTAATACAAACACATGCAAAAGAAGGAGGGGAGGGGTTGAAATTGGGGGCTGGGCACACACCTCAGTGGTAGAGCACTTGTCCAGCACATGGAAAACCCAGGGTTCAATTCCCTGTACCACAAATTAAAAAAAAAGTTCAAATTATATAAATGGTTAACAGTGAGAAAAGTTTCCCACACATCTGTTTTCATTTCTCCACTGCAAAGGAAACGTTATATATTCTTCCAGAAGTATTTGATGTGTATATAAACTTGTTATTATTATTATTATTTTGGCCTACTGGGGATTAAACCCAGGGTACTTTACCACTGAGCCACACCCTCAGCCCTTTTTATTTTTCATTGTGAGACAAGGTCTTGCTAAGTTGATGAGGATGTCCTTGAACTTGCTATTTTCTTGCCTCCTGAGTGACTGGGGTTATAGGCATGCGCTGTCACATCTGATAAACTTGCCTTCTTGATTTATTTTTCATTGTTCTTTATGTGTCATCTCATATTTCTAAATACATTTTGTATTATGGGATTATTGTTTGTTTATTTTTTATTCTTCCACATTGTCAAATGCAGTTTCTAGAAAAGAAACCTTGTTAATACATGTGCATTTTCTTTTCCTATTTTGATAGAATGAATCATCAAGAAAAGAGGGTTAGAAGCCGGGAATGGTTGCCCACATCTGCAATCCCAGAGTTTTTGGAGGCTGAGGCAAAGGCATAGCAAGTTCAAAGCCAGCCTCAGCAAATTGCCCTAAGCAATTTAGTGAGACCTTGTCTCAAAATAAAAATAAAAAAAATAAAAAGGGCCAGACTGGGGATGTGGCTGATTGGTTAAGTACCCCTGAGTTCAATCCCTTCCCTCCCCCGTACAAAAATAAATAAATAAAAATTCAAGAAAAGAAACAGAAAGAGAGAGAGAGAGAGAGAGAGAGAGGAGAGAGAGAGATATCTCAAATTAAAGGTGATACTCTGGTGTCCATATACCTGAAAAATTTAGACTCTTAAGTGAAATTATACAGACACAAAAATTAGATTAGAAGGGTTAACTTTGAACCAGAAGGACACTGATTTACACATTTATGACTATATTCCAAACATCTCCAAATTTCAATGGCTTTGTTTACAAGTGGAGCCATATTAGCTTCTCTCTTCATTTTGTTAGCTAGTTGATTCCCCAAACAACCTCTAAAACTCCTCATTCCTAACATGTTCTCAAAATCACTCTCATGCTATTCCATTAAGTCTCTCCTCTTTGAAGCTACAGCTGCAAGTTGCTTTAGAGTGGCCTCTGTGGAAATGCTGTGTTTCCATCCAGCATACTTTCTAACAATGTTCCCAAAGCTTCAGAATCTACAAATTGCCTGATACTAGTGGATGTCTCTCCAGGTTTACTGCAACATTGGAAGCTATGCCGTGTTATTTGTAGAAATTATAAAATACTCTTTTCCCCAGGTTTACTTCAAACACTGTTAATCGGGGCACTAATCTCATGTAGTTCCTTGTGTGCAGCCATTGCAACTTTTCTCTGAAGCCCTCTTTTATGGCAGCTCAGAATATACTAGATACTATCCTTTAAATTTGTTTTTCTCTGGACCCTGAAATCCCTACATAAAATCGTTCTTTTCTGTCCCAATTTTCCCATCCTGCTCCTACAAATGGATTCTGAAGCTGGCCTACTGAGGGATAGGTGCTGTCAACCAATCATAGCCAATCTCCACTATGTTACATTTATTCTAATTGGTTTATTTAGTGGAAATATAAAACATGATTTACAAAAATGTCTGGAATAATATGCAGCTTTTCATTCTATTTGATGACATTTGGGACTCTCTGTTTTTGGATTTCTCTATAACATCAGCATTTTTCTGTTCATCTTTTTAAGTGGGAGATCTTTGAGTACTGGGTTGTAAGTGACTGTTTTGGTAGTGCACATATTTAGTATTATGTTGAAATCAGTGGACACATACTCTGAATACTGATTTGATAGAAATGCTTCATTGATTTTACTAGAGCTGAGCCAAATTCATTAACAACCTAGATTCATCAGGCAGGCACCACTCATTCAAGGGAAAAAAAGGATTAAATTCTTTTACTCTGTTTTATAAAGCGTTACACATTAATTAGAATTTAGTCTATTTGGTTTTTGGACTACTTCCATTTCATCTACAAATCTTTACAGAGAATATATTTATTAGTTTACTTACCAAATATTTATTTTTGCTAGCCACCGTGTTGAATTTTGTGTGACTATGTGCATTGTAGGGCAATTGAAGATTTAAAAATCCTCCTCCCTTCTGGGTGAAGTGGTTACTCACCCCTCCTGGGGTTCAGACTCATTCCAAATTGGAATAGAAAGCAGTAAAATGGAGAAAAGAGATTGAGATTCTTTCGAATAATGTATTAGAACTGTACAATCAGATGAAGAAGCTTCCTCTCGTTCTGAACAGAGAAGGGTAATTTCCCTTTGTTCCCTCTTTCTGCCCACAAAACACAGGCTTTATGAACTAACAATGGACGGGAGAACAGGGCAAGTGTGTCAGGCAGGGATCATGGAGGAAAATAGGGATCATGGAGACAGGAGGAGAGAATTCTTGACATCTCTCTGAGGTGAGCTCAAGGAGAAACTAGCTGCTCCATAGGGAAATACAAAATTACTGTTCACCATTCCCAGAATTTGGATTTATTTAGATCTTTTCCTAATGAAATGTATTTTGGGGCAATGTGCTTACCAGCTGAGTCAATCCTAGTGATCATTGGAGTTTTTGTAACTTTCAAAATCTCCATCAGACTGGGAATTGGAATTTCATGGGGGAAATTGACCAAATAATACATAAATAGTACATATTGTGTGTATGTACAAATATGCAATAATAAATCTCACTGTTATATATAATTATAATGCATCAATAGAAAGGAAAAATAACCCTAAAAAAGGTGAATCATACCTGGATTTGCAGATTATATTTAATAAAAAGAAAACATGTCCACAGAGCAGAGCATGGTGGTGCATACCTATAATCCCAGCAACTCTAGTGGCTAAGGCAAGAGAATCACAAGTTCAAGTTCAGTCTGGGTAATTTACCTAGATCTTGTCTCAAAATATTAAAAAGGCTGGAAATGTAACTTGTTTGTAGATTGTTTACCTAGTATGCACTATGCTCTGGGTTCAATCCCTAGCACTGCCAAAAAAAAAACCCAACTCCATCAGAATCCTAATTCATCCGAGTAGCCTGAGAGAACAACGTGCTAACCATGTCAATGCCACCTCAAACAAAATCTCCAGTGCTTTCCCTTCCCCCACATTTATAACCCCCTTTTTAATGAAATTTTGGAGCCAATTGTTTCCTATCTTTCCAGAATTCAATGGTGCAGTTAAAGGATTACCCGAATACATAAGACACAGTTACTTCCTTTTTGAAGCATACAATATTGAAAAAAGAAAAGACAGTACATAAATCATGAAAATAACATCATAAAATAACTCCTGTTAACTACTGTTGTATGCTAGGAACAGTATTGTAAAAGAAAGTAAAGATTTGAAAAATGTTGTAAGCTTGACAGATTTGAAGGATGGGTCAAGGTCAAGGGAAGAATTAAAACAACTCTGAAGTTTTATGTCAGGGTGACCTGAAGGTTAGTATAGCATTAATAGAAGCAATCAAGTAGAGTTGGTGTCTGGGGACAGAATAAAAGGACTTCCACCAGGAAAGTGTTGGGTCAAAGGAGCTGGTGGGTACACAGTGCAGATATCTCCATGTTTGGGTTCTGAGATGAAGAGAGTGTTCTGGGCTAGATAGATTTGGTGTCACTGTGGTGCACTGAAACCTGAAGCTCAGATAGGGTGATGGATGATGCAAAGGGAGTCAGCCTAGAATGAATTGAGTAGTGAAGCCTAAATTTATCAGGTTAGGGGATACAAATGAAACACAGGAGAACAAAGATAGCAAAATTTTATTGAAGCCAAGAAGAGAGACAGAAGGAAAAAATTGTAGGAAATGTGGCCAGGAAGTTAAAAAGGGAGAGTGTGAGTCAAGTCCATTAGGAGTGACACTAAGTATATTATTGGTGTCAGAAAAGTGGACAGGAAATGGAGTCTTTTTGGGTTCAATTATGGAGTGAATGAGTGGTGAAGAAGTAGAAGCAATTTCTAAAGAATTGTATGAGAAAAATGTCTTGAGTGAATGAGTAAATTAGAAGTATGGGTCAAGATTTTGGGGTTTTATGGTTTATATTTCTAAAGCTTATCAACGATGAGCCATATAAACAATTAAGAAGTTTCAGAAGCAATGACATAGTAATTTGTCTATCAGAAGATAGTTTGTGTCCGAATTCTTTTTGTTGGTGGGGGAAAGGTTAAATCATCTATATAAGGTTAAAGAGTAGTCAATACATGCAAATTTAAAAATGAGTTTATAGTCTCCTGTATATGCATTATTTGAACTGTTCGGAGATCTCAAAGGTATATCTTTAGGAGAGAATAATTCTATATTATTTTATAACAGTTAAAAAAGGTAGTTTGGATATCTAGTTTCTTAAACCAACATCAGCTAACTAAAACATCTATATTGCAGTATTGTTTTTTAAAGAGTAAGTTTCTGAGGTCTTACTACTTATTAAATAATAGACATTGGTATAGATGAATTAAACTATTTTAGATTTCTGGAAACAATCAGAAGACTAACATAAAAGAAGTTTAATTTTAAAAAGAAAAAGTTCTAAATGTTTAGCCTTTCTTCCATGTCTTCAAGTTGAATTGCAAATATAGCATGATGAGAAGAATTTAAATCATCATAATTAGAAGACATTTAACATAGCTCTAGGAAAAATTAAAAACTGATTTATAACATAGGAACGTATCAACCTTGTGCATAAGGAATTTTGACCTTAGTATAATAGTTTTAGTATCTTTGAGATCCTCCTCTAGGGATCTAAAACAGCAATCAAGAGCACATCAAGAGTTACAAAGGGTAGAATTATTTTTGTTGGCAGACCACATAGATGCAGGACCTGGTTGAAAACAATCTGAGAATTCTTTTTTTTTGGTACTAGGGATTGAACCCTGTGGTGCTGAAACATTGAAGTCACATCCCCAGCCCTTTTTTTATTTTTTATTTTGAGACAGGGTCTTGCTAAGTTACCTAGGGCCTTGCTAGGTTGCTGAGGCTGCCTTTGAAATTGTGATCCTCCTGCTTCAGCCTCTCAAGTTGCTGGGATTACAGACATGCACTCCTATGCTGAGCTACCTGAGAATTCTTTTAAAAAAATTTTAAAGCAAAAATACTCTCACTCTTGAACTCTATAGTATGTAATAAAACTTTACTACTCATTTAAATAATTTTTTCTCAAAGGAATAATTGAAAATACTAAGATATGAATAAAAATAATTAAATAAAAAATTTTATTGCCTAATCATGTGAATGAAAGATATTTGAAAACATCATTCAATCACTTAATTGTTTTTACAGGGAGAGAAGTATTCTTCTTTAGTATGGTACAAGAGGGCAAAAAGTAGTGAGGATCTTAAACTGTGTTTCCCAACTCCTCTCTTTATTACTGCTGACCTGGCAAGGTTCTTTTTGACTATCCGTTTCTATGTGAGAAGAGGAAATACTCATCTCACAGGATTTTTTTTTTTTAAATATTTTTTTAGTTGTAGATGGACACAGTGTCTTTATTTCATTGCTTGGTATGTGGTGCTGAGGATCGAACGCAGGGCCTCACGCATGCGTGGCAAGCGCTCTACCACTGAGCTACAATCCCAGCCCTCACAGGATTATTTTAAGGATGAAATAACAATGTACAGCTTCTGACTCAAAGTAGTTACCTACTTGGTGATCTTCCAGGCATTTCTTTTCTTCTTTCTTTCTATTTCCTCCTTTTTTTTTTTCTTTTGATACTGGGAGTTGAACCCAGGGGTGCTCTACAATTGAGCCACACCCCCAGCTCTTTTTATTTTTTATTTTTTGAAACAAAGTCTTGCTAAATTGCTTAGGCTGACCTTGAACTTACATTCCTCTTGCCTCAGCCCCTCTAGTAGCTGGGATTGTAGGCATGCATTAGCACACCCAGCTTGCACTTACTTCATTTTTAAGTAAATATCTGAAAAGAAGTGTTATATAAGTTCACTTTGCAGAGTTTTAATTAAATAATAACTTACTTTGTGCCAGGCACTGGAACCCAGTTAATGGGTTTTTAGTTAAAATTAAAATTTTCTTTTTCCTTTTTTTTTTTTTTTTCAGTACTGGGATTGAACCCAGAGTCTCTTTATCACTAAGCTACATCCCTAACCCTTTTTATGTTTTATTTATTTTTATGTACTTTTTGGTACAGGGGATGAACTCAGGGGTACTTGACTACTGAGCCATATCCCAGCCCTATTTTTGTGTTTTATGTAGAGACAGGGTCACACTGAGTTGCTTAGTGCCTCACTGTTGCTGAGGCTGGTTTGAACTCACGATTCTCCAGTCTCAGCTCCCAAAGTGCTGGGATTACAGGTGTGCACCACTGCACAGGCTTTTATGTTTTATTTTTGAGATAGAGTCTCACTAAGTTGTCCAGATAGAACTCAAACTTGTGATCCTCCTACCTTAATCTTCTCAGTAGGTTGCATTACAGGCGTGTGCTACCACATGCAGTCCAAAAACAAATAAAATAAAATTCAATACATATACATAATGTGCGATAATCAGATCAGACTAATTTGCATAGACCACTTTGGACATTTATCATTTCTTTTTGTTGGGAACATTCAAAATTCTCTCTACAATTTTTTTCTTTCTTATTTTGATGCTGAGATTTGAATCCAGGGTCTCATGCATGTTAGGCAAGTGCTCTGCCACTGAGCTACATCTGTAGCCCTCTACTTGCTATTTTGAAATATGCAATTAATTGTCAACCATAGCTATCTTGCTGTGCTATAGAACATTAGAACTTCTTCCTCCTATACCATTGCACCCCTGTTGGTCATCTTCTGTCTGTTCCACCCCCCTGATCCACCTTTCCCAGCCTTTGGTAACTACCATTCTACTTTCTATTTCCATGAGAGCAACATTTTTCAGCTTCTCTGAATAGGTGAGAACATGCTGTATTTGTCTTTCTGTTCCTGATTTATGTCACTTAACCTAATATTTTTTTCTCCAGGCTCATTCTTATGGATTTCTACTTCTAATGTACCCCATTTCCTCAGTCCATGCTTTCCTTTTCATGTACAAAAGACCCAGCGATTGGGTTGGGCCATATGAAATTGCTGATATTCAACATTTTGATCTATAAAATGACAATTTCACACGATTCAATCTAAAAAGTTCTACTTAAACCATAAGCCTAATTCAGATTCCAACCTTTACTAAGAGACTGAAATGGAGCACCTGCAGTACACAGTGGTCTCACTTCTTCTTCTGTCACATTTCCTGTATCGTTTGACACTTCTTTTGTTCTATTTTGTATTGTTGGCAGTAATTTTCATCTGAATATGTCTTGCTGTCTCAACTACTTTGTATATTCCTTAAGGGTGTTCCTTGTCCCTTTTCTAAAGTGGCACCTGGCTTAATGTGCTGCATATGTTATTTGTTGAGTAGGTTTTTTAATGATGGTAATAATAGTAAATAATTCATAATTATTGACCTGACAGCTCTGAGGATAAAAAATTTATATTGTACTTTCTTCCAACATTTAACCTTTCTTCTATGTGTCTAACATCAAAGAAGGAAATTTCTTTGGTTTTGAGGAATCTTCTATTGATAATGTATGTAATAGTCATGTGGGGTGTTGATACACATGAAGGTTGCTACTGATTCATAGCTCAGCATGATTCTGAGGTCTTTGATCCTGTAACGGTCCTCAAGTTCCAATAGTGATTTTGTTCTCTCCTTGGGTTCTACTTGGATAGAGAATTGAGAGATTAGCCAAGGGGAGTGGAATAAAGTTAAATGAACTGGTCTCTGTGGGGCTAGATCCCTTGTTCTTGATTTATATTGTATATCAATCAACAGCCAGTCATAAACATCAAGGAAAGCTTATTTCAGAAATGAACATGGCATTTTCTTTTGACATTCTAATCTCATATCTTTAGTAAGAATCAGGGAAAGAAGAATCTGGTTGGTGTGTGTCCCATAGGGCTGGAACTGGCAGAAGGACTCTTCAACATAGGGTTAGGTTTGATAAAACTGAGGCAGCACATCAAAGTCAAGAGCTGAACTTGAAAGCAAACTGTATAAGTGAGTCACCAAAGTAAGGATTAGGATCTAAGCCAGGGCATTGTTGGAACCTGAGAGACCCAATTAATCACACACTTTTCTATTCTAGGTTCAGCTTTATTAGGAAATGTAGTTTGAAATGTGCCTCATGCCCCAGGTTTAAGAGAAGTCGTGTTTTTTCTCCCAGGGAATCCTACTGATTAGCCTATGAGACAGAGAGGAGGTTGTCTGCAGAGCAGCATTGCACCTCCTGGGGGGAAAAGGCCTGCAGCCTGGGAAAGGTGGATTGTGAGGGAAGGAGAGCTATGATGGACAGGCCATCTGGTACACTCACTAACTCTTCTCCAGGCTGAGCTACCAGTTGTGTCACTGCTGTCCCTACGGAGAGATGCCAGTGAGAAGTAGAGAGAAGGGAAAGGTCTCTTCTTAAAATCCAGCCCATAGCATAGCTCCTAGTTTCAAGGCTGGCAAAAATTTAGAGGTAGAGAGAGAAGACTCCTGCTTTCCTCTCCCAACCCAATAAGAATGGACCTGAAGGCTTGAGAAAGTTTTTGAATGTCAAACTGGCAAACAGTCTGACAAATGCCAGAAAGAAAGTGCTCCAGCTGAAGCTGCTTCCTGGGGGATGAGAGCAGACTGGCTGGCTTCAGAATAAGGGCCTGAGACAAAGCAGATGCCAGAAGTCTACTGAATTTTCACTGTTTCAGTATCCTCTTATACTTCACGTCTTCAGTGTTGTGCTTCTGGCTGTGATGGAGATACTAGTACAAGGCTAGCCTCATGCTATAAATGACCATGAAACTGGACAAAATATATGTGATGATGTTTTTCATGCCTCGGACAATAGGTGATGTAAAATTGCAATCTGTGGAAAAAGGGAACCTTATCAGATGTGTCCCACAATGGATCTGGATGTCTTCCTGGGAAACCTTTCCCAATGAGAGCACAGGAAGCTAGAATTCACAGCGATTATGCTTTGCTGCAGAGACAAAGACTGGAGTTCAGGATAGCAGAAGCAGTTGGAATGTGGGTACTACAGAGGAAAAAGATGTGTAGAGGGTGAACCCCAGAGTCTGTCTTGTGGTTCCTTACTAGCCTTGGCTGAGGACTAAGCTACGTGCCATTTGAGCTACTCAAGGCTGACCAGAGGGCTGATGCTCGAGGCTGTGGGATTGGAGTCAGAGATACCAGACACTGAGCAGTGCTGGGGGACATTGGAAGTCCAGTCCAGCCACAGGAAAGAATCCAGCTAACATCTCACAAATATTTGTTACTATCATATCCAGCTTTACTATCATAAAGTCCCCTAAGGACACATCTAGCAATAAAGCCTAGTGTGTACCTGGCATAGCAAAGCCCAAGCCCAAGACCTGAGGAGATCCACAGAGAAGACAGAGTTCAGAACTTGAATTCTGCCAACTTAGGCTTCGAAAACACTTTGTGCTTGCCACAGATCCTTCCTAACATAGCATGGAATCAAGAATATGTAATTCAAGGTGATCATCATGTAATGGAGCTACCTGTTGATGAAACTGGAGAATATTAAGTGAAATAAGCCAGGCACAGAAAGACAAATACTGCATGTTCTCATTTATGTATGGAAGCAAAATAGTTGATCTCAAAGAGGGAGAGAATAGAAATAGAGCATGAAAAGGTAGAGGGGAGTGATGAGAGAGAATGGTTGATTAGGAGGAAAACTTTTTCTTTTCTTCTTTTTTTTTTGGTGGTGCTTTCAAACAGGGTCTCACACATATGGGCAAGTACTTTACCACTGACTTACACTCCCAGCCTGACTTGTAATATTCTAATGCCCTGCAGAACAGTAGGATAATTATGGTTGATATCATTTAATTGAATATTTCAAAATATCTATACAAACGAATTTGTTCTCAGCACAAAAAAACATGGTAAATGTCTTAGGTGATAGATGTACTAGTTACCCTGATTTGATCATTACACATTGTATATGTGTATTGAAATGTCACCTTGTACTCCATAAATGTGTGCAATTCCTATGTTAATTAAAAATAAAAATATATTTTTAAAAAGTAACTGAGCTTCCTTTTTGGAGTCAATTCTCCTAAGGAAGATAACAGAATCCAGAATATCTAGTATATAAGTTATCTACAATATCTAGTATATAAAAAAGCTATTATGCACTTTAAAAATCAGAAAAAGATGAGCCCAAATCACAAAAATATTTTAATGAAAGCCAACTACAAGATGGCCCATATTTTGAATTTAACAAAGACTTTAAATGAATGTTATAAATGTCCTCAAAGACATGAAATGACTGTTTTAAATGTCCTCAAAGAATGAAACAATATGACTTGTATGTGTGTATGTATGTACGTGTATGTGTGTTGCTGGGGATTAACCCATGGCCTTGTGCATGTTAGACAAGCACTGTATAGCTGGGTTACATCCCGGACATACACACACACACACACACACACACACACATATATATATATATATATAATTTTTTTTTTGACAGGATCTTACTATGTTGCCCAGGCTGGTCTCAAACTTGTGGGCTCAAGTGATCTTCCTGCCTCAGCCTCCTGAACAGGTGGGACTATAAGTATGTGTTACCATGCCTGGTAGAAAATACGATCTTAGTAGGGACAGATAGGATATATCAGCAGAGACTTTTAAGCTACAGAAAAGAATCAAACAAATTCTAGAACTGGAAAATAACTGCTATGGAAAATTCACTAGATGTTACTAAGCAGATTGGAGATGGCACAAGAAAGTTTAATATCCTCAAAAAGAAAATTCACTCCAATTACCTTTGGTCTAAATTTCCTCAGTGACATATGCTCAAAATTTTGGAATCACTTCAGAAGTAATACATTGATTGATTGATTATACTCAATCGGTCACTACGGCCTATTGATCTTCTCTTTAAAATATTTTTCATCAGAGTACTTTTCTTTTCATTTTTACCTCCTTAGTTTAAGACATCACTCTTGCACCCAAATTACTGCTACAGCTTAGCATTCCAGTCTCTAATTCTTTTAATCCATTTTCCAAACCATCTAGCCTTTCTTGCTGCTGTAATTATTTATTCATTAATATGTCTCTTACTCTGTTTCTGATACATTATTCTGTTACAAAATCTTGAAAGTTTCAATTTTCCTTTAATAGGAAGCTAAATTCTTCTGTCTGGATTTCAGATCCTCTCTAATCATTTTCTCTACTCTCTCTAATTTTTCAATCACATTTCCATTTGGCATAGACACTATGGTGGCCTTTTGACCACCCAACAATTGAACTCTCTTCTTATCTATGGGGAGTCCCCAACATTCTGAAGAACCACTCTTGCTATCAAGGTTGCAGATACTAGACAATGACTTCGCCTGCCTTCCTTGCAGTGCCATCATGCGTCAGAGCATATAATCTGGGCTCTCTCCTTTGGACATACTTCTCCCAGACTCTGAAAGCAAGATAGTGATACAGAGAGAGAGGGACCCCATAGGATGCAAAGTGAATGTGAGTGGCAGTGGCAATAGCCATTCACTTTCCATAGGCATCAAAGACCGTATTTAGGGTCAATAATGCAAACTAAGGTGTTTGTGCTGTAGCAGAAGCTTTGCCAGACTTGCCTTGCATTATGATTTTGACCACTGACTCTAGCTACTTAGCCTCTAAGTCTGATTCTATGTTACTCCTGATGATTTTATGAGCTATCCAAAACTTTATATTAACCAGAGTTGTTTTCTGATGCACACAGCTAAGAATTCTGACTGAATATATACCATGTTTTATTGTAGAGCATGCCAGACTCATTCATCCTGGATTATCTCACCTGGGTAATTCTAATCATGTGGATTTTTCTTATTTTCTGTGTCGTTAATTTTGCACATTTTCAAGCTTTAGTACTTCAAAGAGACATTTCCATACTTTTCTAGAGCTTAATTATCATTCTCTCTCCTATAATTTGTACTTTTTTTTTTTTTTGAGTATTCCTGGGGATTGAACCCAGGGCTTAGTGCAAGCTAGAAAAGTGCATTATCACTAATTTATCTCCCCAGCCTGATTTTTTTGTTTGTTTGTTTTTGTTAAGACAGGATCTTGCTAAATTGTTGAGGCTGGCCTTGAACTTGATATCCTCCTACTTTAGCTTCCAAAGTAGTTGGGATTATAGGCGTATGCCAGCCACTGTGCCTGACTATAATTCATACCTTAATGTTAGGTAATACTTAAGTTTTCTGCTGTTCACTAATTTTAAATATATATGTTAAATTTCTTCCCCTCTTCAGAGTGTAAGTTTACTAAAGAGATTATTGCACCCACTCTGGATGACTGTATATCTTGCCATGCTTAGCATTGTGTTCAGGATGTTGTTATTAATTATATACTCAGAGAAGGATGAATTTGATGAAAGATTTTGCCTTTACTTAGTATTTAATGAGTGGAGATATAACATTGGATAATGTCAAAACATGACAGCCTTTGAAAAGGAGGATGACGTTAGTGACTGGTGGGAACCATCTGACATGAACTTTTTCAGTTTCTTCCTTTCCCAGTTTAATAGCTCCTTAAAGCTAATTAATCCTTCTCCTTATTATTCCTGTCTCAAGAAGGATTGTGGCTCTTTTTTTGCTAAATGTAACCCTTGACCCTCTCTCAAATCTTTTGAAATCTTATTCTATTAATCTTTTTCCCTCCCATAATCTTTCATGCTACTGTTTCCTCCTAATAAAACAACAAGAGCTGTCACGATCTATTTGTCACTTCTGTTATCTTCAAAGTTGCTGAATTCTTTCCATCTTCTCATGACCAGATTCATAATGCAGTGATTTTGCTGAGTACTTCACTTTCTTTCCACCCTATCACTTAACAGACTTTTTTCTCGCCTCTTCAGTGAAGCTGCTCTCTTGACATTATCTAAAATTCTCCCGCATCCAGCACTCTGGGCTTGTTCTCTGCCAAAATCCTAGCCATTCAAGACCACAAAGGTTTGCCTCTTGTGAGTGCTGTATGAGCACTGCCACACTGCAGGTGGACTTGGGGCCTCTCATCTTCACTCTGAGACACAGGCTGATGATGTAGCCCATACTCGGAACATGGCAGGGTGCCTGCAAAGTGAAAGAGAAATCTGCAGGTTTTACACCAGCAAAATTACATTTTTGTGGTCTGGAAATGTGGCATGCCATGTCTCAGACTTGTTGGCCAGAACTAGTCACAGGACCCCATCTAACCACTGGGGCAGCTAATCAAGTACAAACTCACCATGTGCCCAGAGGAAAAAGAACGGACATATATTTGATGAACTACCAGATCTCCTTGTTATCAAATAAGATTTTTTCTACTCTTCATTCTTCCTTAGTCTTCTGAAGCATTTGGTAGTATTGATTGACCTTTCTTAGAACTACTAGCATGCTATATGAATCCAGTTGAGCCTTTTGCCAATATTTCAAAATCAGTATGTATAAACACAAATCCTCATCTGCCTTCCTGACTCCTCTTGGTTAATTCCAGTTCTTTTATTTCTATTCCTTGTTTCTGTTTATGCATGATCACTTTCCCTATCACTGGATTTTAAAAATCTAATATATGTTTAATTTTTCCTCCTTCAGTAATTTCTTGTATCTGATCAGTTGCTAATCCTGTTTCTATTCTCCTAGTATTTCCTGAACCTGCTCCCATTTTCACTATGACCCAGAATACAGGCTATCATGAAAGCATGATTTTGGCTACTTTCATCCAGGCCCCTGTCATCAATGTGTAGTAAATACCACTCCCAGTTTAAGTTCCTCAGAGTTCTAACTAGATGTTACTATATTAAAAAAATTCTAATAATTCATTGTTTTCTGAAGATAAAGTTTATATTCCTTACTTAATATTCAAGGTCTCCTATTATCTAGTTTGACCTATCTTTTAAGAATTTTCTTTCAGTTTTTCCTTTAAGTTTCAGACCAGATTTCACTTTTTCCATAAAATCACTTTTGATCTTATTAGCGAAACACAGACTCTGTGTCCTTTGTAAGACCTTGATGCCTCTTAAATTTCATGGTGCTTATCATACACCCTCTTATGCCTACTAATAACTTCTTATTTATATTGTAGTTTCTTTTTCACATGTCTTGACCTTGATATTAGATTTCATTTATTTGTCAAGCAAGGTATCTTCTGAAATTGGATGTGGATGCCCTATATTCTGCAGATGTGGGATATTTTTTATTGAATGAATGACTCACCAATCTTCTTCTTTTCTCTAAGTAATAATGGTGACTTGCTCTGAGCTACCTGCACTCCTTCTCAGTATTCCTTGAACTCACTGGTATGTTTTCTGTATGATTGGTTGAGTTTGGAAGTTTAATGGTGGTTTTGTATAAATGAAGTTAATTGGTTTCTGCAGGGGTTGAATCCACAACCTTGGTTTCATTAGCACCTTGCTCTAATCAGTTGAGGTCTCTGGCCTGTTACTATAAAATTCATGAAAGTCATAAGCATATGTATATTTTAACCAGGTTCATGCTTTTTATCCCCCTGTGTACTATGGCAGAGTGAAAATTAGTTGTCTATTGAGCTTGGACAACTGGTTTAAATTGAATGGTGGAATTTAGTAAGTGCAATTGCGAATGAATGAATGAGTTTAATTGGGTCAGAACAGGCTAATTAAAAGCAATGGAGCAGATTGAGCCTTTGAAATAGTAAGAAAGACAATTTCATGTGATATTTTGTACCTTGCTGGCTTCTGAAAGATATTAGGCAACTATTGTACTCAGTGGAGCCTTAGAAATTTTGAAGACACATGCTGAAGTGCCAAAAAGTGGCCCGGCACAGCAAGAAGCTTCTCCAAAGCCCTAACTTGCCAGCTGTTTATTGGAGTAAACTTGAAAGCAGCTGCAGCTTGGTTGTGTTGGGTTGGGGCCAATCTTGAGCCAAGACTGTGAAGAGCAACTTTGATGGGATTCTTTGTGAGACTAAAATGGCAGGCTTTAAAGTTAAGTACTCATGGCTGGGTTAGGAATGGTCCCCATGGGGGGGAACCAAGGCTGAATTCTCTGTAAACTATTGCTTTGTCTATTCACAGCAGACAGCCCTGGGCAATTGACAACCTAACTCTAGAATCAGAGCCCACATAAGGGACTAGGGAACTGGAGTCTGATTAAATGAATCTTTTAAAATCCTACTATATTTTACTTGCCTAATGCATGTTTAAGCTATATTTTTATCATAGTCTCATACGATATGAAAATAGCTCCTTAATATCCTAAACTGGAATTTTAATATTTATTATGGATATGTTAGTTTATTTCTATGCTACCTTATTACAGATTTAGGGTGAACTAGGAATGTATGGATAAATTTGATACAGCATTAATTTTTCTTTAGGATAATAATTGCCAAATTTCCCCCCAGGTACTTGAAATATTGAAAATTGATGTATCTGGAGTAATTCCATTCTGAATAAGGAGGTTTGAGGTCAGCATCACTCTGAAATATTGACCTGTGTATTTGAGGACTTCTTTAACATGGCTAAGAGATTTGTGATGGAAAAATATTCATTAAGCACAGGCATTGAGGGGAAAGATCAGTCCAGGTGGTTCAGGGGAAATGTTTAAAAAAAGGATCATGCAACCTTGATAAAACAAAAATAATTGACAGAATGAACTTTTTAAATAAATTGAAGTTTTGAAGAAATTTTTGAAATACACTTGGAAGATGAACATTTTTGTTTCTTAGAATGAGTAGATTAAAATAATGAACTCCCTCAAACATTCTTTTTATTATTTTTTTCCTAATCAGAAAAACTGGAAAACTAGAAGTCCCTAATATAATTTCAAATAAATGTTGAAATACATTAAAAAAAATGGAATCAGACAAAACTTAATAGATCTTACTGTATTCTTTATACTGAATGCATCAAAAGAGCATTAAGAAAAAAAGTTTATACTTCAAACAGAAAGAATCAAAATTTGACCACAACAGACTGCCTGGACTCTCCTGGCTACTGTTGATTCCGATTAGGAGAAGTGGGAATAAGACACAAGTCTTTGGCATGAGAACTGATTTGTGGATATCGGCTTCCAGTTTTCATGTGATTGTGACAAGAGCTTCTTTCTTGTTCAACTGCTCTAAACTGTTCCTTCTAGGCAGAAGGCAAGCCAACTCTGCATTCACAGCTGTGTCCCCTGTTCAAAATCGCCCATGTTGTGGGCACTTCAATGCTCTCTTTTAAAAGCTTCAAGATGTCATTGCTTTCACAGTGGGCCTGGCTCTCTGTAGCCGCGCTCTATAAAGCAGTATGCTTTTCTTCTGGGCTGTGCTATTTGATCGATCAGTTTTATTTTTAAATCTACCCAGTGGATCAGATAGTGTAAAGAAGGAGCAAAGCATTTTCTATCCAAAGAGAATCTTGTGATTTGATGAACACATATGCAAACTAATAATCTACATAGCAGTAGGTTCTGATGAACACAACTCATTTTCACTGAATTATAAATAGGAAGTCTTCTAAAGGACGAGAGGTCAGGTTGAGGGCTTTTTAAATGCTATGCTTTTAGAACTGGTTGATGTTTTGTTTTGAAGTCTTTTCTGACATTTAATCTAATTATTAGTTAATTGAGACGGAACTGATTTTCAGTCATAAAAGAGGAGATTAAAAGGCTTTGCCTGAATAGCATTTTTCACGAAAAAGAGGAAGGCCTTTTTCTTTAGTTTTCTTGGAACTGACTTCTGAATTGCAGTGAAATGCTGCTAATATACCTGTATTTTCAGTGAGCTGTTATAGCTCAGTGTCAGAAGAATAAGATAAAATAAGAACAATGGTTCTGTGTGTAACAAGTGCAAATGAATGAGTTTATTGCCTAATCAGAATTGTTTAAGATAATGTCAAGAGTGGATTGTTTCTCTCATTTTAAAGGTAGTACATCTTTGAGACTCTTTGAAGTATTGTGTTATGGTTTGGATGTGAGGTGTCCCCCAAAAGCTCATGTGTGAGACAGTGCAAGGAGGTTCTTCAGAGAAGAAATGATTGGGTTAGGAAAGCCTTAACCCAATCAGTGAATTAATTGCCTGATAGGATTAATTGGTAACTGAAGGCAGGTGGGGTATGGCTGGAAGAGGTGGGGCATTGGGGGCGTGGTTTGGGGTATATATTTGTATCTGGTGAGCGGAGTCCCTGGCTTTGCTTTCTGGACGTTGTGTGAGCTGCTTCCTTTTGCCATGCTCTTCCACCGTGATGTTCAGCCTCACCTCAAGCCCTGAGGAATGGAGCCGGCCTTCTATGGACTAGGACTTCTGAAACCGTGAGTCCTCAAACTTTTTCTCCTCTACAGTTACTCTGGTGAGATCTTTTGGTCACGGAAGTGAAAATGCTGACTAAAATGTAGTGAAATTATGACTTTGTCTTAGTTTACAATTAAACTAAAATGCACAGGTACAATAGAGTGTGTAGTGAGATTTTGCTCTTTCTCATAAATGAGAGGCTCTTCTGAGTGGTTTCTTTTTTTTTTGTCTTAGCTTTCATAAGTATCTGGAAATTTGGAAAAAAAACATTGTCATGACAAAGCAGGAATAGTTTACGTGACAAAAATGTTTGTTCTGGAGTCATCCTATTAGTAAGACATAATCAGAAACCCATGGACTAGAGCTCAGGCCCCACTATAGTCTAAATATCATTACAACCATCCTAGAGCATACCTTGAGGAGCTGAGCCAGGTGTGGTTGATGATTTATCCTTCTAAATTAATGTTGAGCAAATACTGTCACTTGACCTGGGAACCAAGATTGGTTAGAGTCCCAGTATATAGCAGATTGTAACCAGTTCCCCAGTCTTTCTATTAAGGAAGAAACTTTGATATTTTTGTTTACCTAAATAGCCTGTTTCCTGTTTATAGAAGGCTGATTTTTAAAGCCATAACTTGTATCTGGCTGGAATTTATTTGGACGAAAAACGATGTGTGTACACAATAATATTTTATGACATGAAAAAGAACTGGAGTCTGATGATTAATGCCCAAGTTTTTTTTTTTGTTGTTGTTTTTGTTTTTTGGTTTTTTTTTTTTGGTAAATGCAGCAGTGGAGAGTAACTTTAGACTGATGAACATAAACCAGCACATAAAACAACAAAAACAAAAAAAGCATCTATCAAAACAGCAAGTAGTTCTGCGTGTAGTAAGCACAGAGCAATGGCATTCAGCATAATTAGCTTATAGTCTCATTTTTTAAGTTTCTAGTGAGAAATATCTCACTTTGAAATAGCTCATAAGGTCTGGCTGAAATGCATAGGAATTTGAGAAAAAGTGATACTATGCAATTAGCACATTGTCTACCCTGGTGGTAAACTCTTCAATGGCTTTGCAAGATCTGCTCTGTGGGATGAAGTCCAAACTGCTTTACATAGTCAAAAAGGCTCTGCATGATTTAGCTCTACCTGGTAGTTCTGGCTTCATTTCCAATGGGCTCCCCTCAAACCTGTTTCTTTGTCTAGTTAGATCCTATAGTTTTCTTAAGAGTCATTTCAACAATCCCCTCCTCTGGGAAATGTACCCTGTCCTTTTATAAACATAAATTGCAGCAGCTAGCCACTGTTTGTTACTACATTTTTATAGATGGTAGCTACATTACAAAACTGGTATGATAAAATGTTTGCTTACTCCTTGCAGAGGGTGCAAGTCAGCTTGAGAGTCAAATTTTCTGGTACTTTATTCTCACAGTAAAGATCAAAAAAGTATGGTATGGTTGAATGTGTCCCTTCTAAAATTCATATTGAAACATATCCCCAGGGCAACAGTATTGAGATAGGGCCTTTTAGAGCTTTTTATCACCATGCAGGCTTCACCCTCGGATTGGATTAATACCCTTATACAAAGGTTTGAGGGACCTAGACTTTTTACTCTTTTAGCCTTTCCCCCATGTGAGGACACAGTGTTCATGTCCTCCACAGGACACAGTAATAGGGCATCACCTTGGAATCAGAAAGTCAGGTTTGTCAGTGCTTTGATCTTAGACGCCAGACCTGTGAGGAAAAAAATGTTTGTTTTTTATAACTTACCTGGTTTGGGGCATTTTCTTACAGTAGCAAGAACATAGATAAAGGATAAGTGAAAATAAATACCTCTGAACAACTTTTATTTGATATGTAGCACAAAGAAGATTTTGGGCAGTGTAAAGCAAACAGTAATCTTAAGACTTTCTCTTAGAGTATTATGTTAGAAACCTGGTTGATGCAGCTTTTTTTTTCTTTGTCAATCTTGCTGAACTTAATGAAAAATTTACCAGAATGGGAAAGAACTGCAAGTTTGGATTTTTTTTCTTCCTTCTGAAGAAGTGAATATTTAACTTGGTTTCATTTTTTCTGCTTTCATTCCTTTTGGAATTTATAGGCCTATTTCCATCTCTAGTATTTTTTTTTTGGAGGGGGGTCATACTGGGGATTGAACCCAGAGGTGCTTTACCATTGACCCACATCCCTAGTCCATTTTATTTTTTATTTTGAGACAGGGTCTCACTAAATTGCTTAGGGCTTTATTTAGTTACTGAGGCTGGCCCAGAATTTGCAATCCTCCTGCCTCAATCTCCTGAGTTGCTGGGATTACAGGTGTGCACCATCATGCCCTGATCTCTTTTCAATTTTAATGTTAAATTGTTTTTCCCAACACTGTGGAATTCTTTGTTGATCTTCAGTAGGAAAGCGTGTTGCTTATACTGTTGCTGTTTTACCATTAAAAGTTGATGTAAGAGAAAATATCTGGATTATTGCTTTAATATTCATTCAATCATTTAAGAGGCAAATACATCCAGAACACTCTCATCGCTTTTAGCTATTTAGCTATTGCCTTTGAGAGCACTAGAAAGCAAAACATTGATTCCTCCCCTTCCTGTTGTGGGAGGGGGTTGGAGGATGGAGGAGGAGAGGGAGCAAGTGGCATTTTGAAGCAATTTCAATCAGTGGAGATTCTCAGGAAGCAAGGCTTTCCCCATGGCTTTTAAGTCTTACAGATATCCTCATCCCTTGTAGAGGGGAGAAAGAGATGATTTGGAATTCCATTAAAGTTGCATAGGAAACTAGCAGAGGGGGCCAAAAACAAAGGGCACATACTTCTATTTTTTATGGCCTATAACATTTTAAAAATAATGACAGCAGTATAATACACTACACTTACAGGGATAGATCTTTCCAAAGCACATTGCCTCATATTGTTTCATCTGATCTTTCCAGGAAGGTTAGGATGATTCATCTGATCTATTTCATTAGTCAAAGTAAGACAGTTTACTGGTTGTCTTTTCTCAAACAGAAGTGAAAATAAGCTTTCTTTCTAGTTCAAAGATGCATAAGTCTACAAAAATAGGTTTGGGGTGTGTGGCTCATTTTGAGTTGTCCCTGAAAATGATTCTTACTTTTTTCTTAAAATAACAGTTTTACTGAGATATCATTCCTCTATCATAAATTTAACCTTTAAAATTAAGTAGTTCAAGCTGGGCATAGTGGAGCATTCCTATAATCCCACAGGAGGCTGAGGGAGGAGGATCCCAAGTTGGAAGCCAGCCTCAGTAACTTAGTGAGGCCCTGTCTCAAAATAAAGCGCTGGGGACATAACTCAGTGGTAGAGCACTTGCCCAGCATATACCAGGCCCTGTTTAATTCAAATACTGCAAAACCAAAAGTCAAAAACAGTTTAGTAGTTTTTAGTACATTTACAGAATTGTACAACTACTACTCTCTGAATTTAGACTGTATCTCACCCCCCAAAAACCTATTCATTAGAAATCATTTCATATTCTCCAATTTTTTCTAACCTTAGGCAACTACTAATCTACTTTCTATCTCTATAGATTTGATTATTCTAGATATTTTGTACAAATGGAATCATAATTTGTGGCCATTTTTATCTGGTTTCTTTCATGTAGCATGACGTTTTCAGGGCTTATCCATGTTGTAGTATGTCTAAATACTTCATTCCTTGTTAAGATTGAATAATTTCATTATATGAATCCATTCACTGGTTGATGGACACTTGAGTTGTTTCTACATTTTGGCCATAATAAATAATGCTGCTGTGAACATTCATATACAAGTTGGTTTTTGGACACATTTTAATTTATCTTGGATATAACCTAGAAATAGAAAGGCTAGGTCTTGTGGTTTCTTTATTTTAGCTTTTTTAATAGTCAAGGATGTGCATAGTGGCACAAACCTGTAATCCTAGTGACTTGGGTAGACTAAGGCAGGAGGATGTCAAGTATAAGGCCAGTCTCAGTAACTTAGTGAGATCCTATCTTAAAATAAAAAGGGTTGGGATGTAGCTCAGAGGTAAAGCAACTGTGGATTAATCCCCAGTACAGAAAGAAAGGAAGAAAAGAAGGAAGACAGGAATGAAGAAAAAAGAAAAGTCAAGCTGTTTTTCAAGGTGGCAACACCATTTTGTATTCCCACTGGCAGTGAATGAAGATTCCAATGTCTACATATCCTCACCAACACTTGTCATTTTCTATTTTTTGGCTTTTTGTTTTGAACTGGGAATTGAACCCAGGGGTGCTTAATCACTGAGCTACATCCCCAGTATGTCCCTTCCCTGCTTTTTTTTCTTCTAATTTTGGAGAGGGTCTCTAAGTTGCTGAAGCTGATCTTGAATTTACAATCCTCCTGCCTCAGCCTCCTGAGTTGCTGGGATTACAGGCATGTGCCGCCACGCCTGATTTATTCTTTGAATTTTATTCATCCTTGTTTGTGAAATCTTATGGTGAATTTAATTTGCTTCTTTAATTTCATTAAGAAGTGATGTTGAGCATCTCATGTACTTATTTTCCATTTGTGTATCATCTTTAAAGAAATGTCTATAGAGATCCTTTGCCAATTTTTAAAAATTGGAATAGTTATCTTTATTATTAAACTGTGTTTTTCATATATTTGAGCTATACATCTCTTGAATGGTTTGTATGATGGGAGTTTGGTCAAGGTACGGACACACAAGGCCTTTGGGAAGTGAGTAAGCCATAAGGTCTCTGCCCTCATGCATGAGTTTAGGGCCCTCATTAAAGGGGCTTAAGGGAGAGAATTAGTTCCTTTTTTCCTTCCTAGTGTGAGGACATAGTAACAAGTCCCCATTTAAGAAGTGGAGAGGGAGTTCTCACCAGACACCAGATCTGCAGGCACCTTGATCTTGGACTTCCCAGATTCCAGAACTGTGAGAAATAGATTTCTATTTATAAATTACTCTGTCTGAGGTCCTTTTTATAGTAGCAACGATAGACTGACATTCTTTATCAGATAGATAAATGATCTGGAAATATTTTCTCCCATTGAGTTGTCTTTTTTGCTGTCTTAATGTTACTTGAAACAAAATATTTTGATTTTGATGAAATCTGATTCATCTATTTTGTTTTTGCTTGTGCTTTGGGTGATATATCTAAGAAACCATTGCCCACTCAAAGTACATGAGAATTTACTTCTGTTTTCTTCTTAGAGTTTAATAGTTGTACTCTTACATTTGTTTTTGATTCATTTTGAGTTTGTTCCACAAAGCCTTTGTCATCGATGTTTTTGCTATAACTGCTAGCATTTTTTAAATTGACAAAAATTATATATATTTATGGTGTACAACACTACATTTTGAAATATTTATACATATGGAAGACTAAGTCAAGCTAATTAACATATGAATTAATACACATTATACTTTTTTTTTTGTGGTGAGACTCAAATGTACTCTCTCAGCAAATTTCCAGTATACATACATAGCTGTTAGTTATAGTCACCATTTGTATAATAGGTCTCTTGAATTTATTCCTTCTGTTTAACTGAAATTTGGTATCCTTTGACTAACACCTCCTCAAATACCACTACCTGTCCCAAGTCCCTGGTCACCACCATTCTATTCTCTGCTTATCTGACTTCAATTTTTTTAGATTCCATATATAAATGAGTCACAGTCACTGGTCTTTCTGTGCCTGGTTAATTTCACCTAACATAATTCTCCAGGTTCATTCATGTTGTTATAAATTATAGCATTTCTTTCATTTTTGAAGAATAGCATTCTGCTGTGTGTATGTCATATTTCTGTGTGTTCATATGTCATGGACACTGGTACTGAATCTTGGCTATTGAACGACCACTTGAATGAACATGGAAATGCAGATATCTTTTTGGCATACTTATTTGTCTTCTCTTTCTCTACATCCTTGTCAACACTTGTTATCATTCCTTTTTTTTTTTTTTTAATTTTTTTAGTTGTTGGTTGACCTTTATTCATTTATTTATATGCGGTGCTGAGGCTCGAACCCAGTGCGGCCCACATGCAAGGCATGTGTTCTACCACTGAGCCACAAGCGCAGCCCCTATCATTCCCTTTTTGATAATAACCATTCTAGTAGGCACGAAGCGATAGCTCATTCTGGTTTTCATTTGCATCTCCCTATTAGTGATACCGGACACTTTTTCATGTACCTGTTGGTCATTCGTATGTCTATTTAGGTTCTTTGCCCATTTTTCTATCAGTTTGTCTTGATATTGAGTTACTTATACATTTCAGATATTAATCCTATATCAGATATATGGTTTGTGAATTAGTTTTTGTGGGTGATGTATAGTAGAGTCCAGATTTCTTCTTTTGCATATGAATATCCAGCAGTCCCAGTTCCATTTGTTGAAAAGATGATTGTTTTTCCATTGAATTGTCTTGGCAGCCTTGTTGAAATCAATTGACCATAAATGTCAAAGTATATTTCTGGAATCTGAATTCTATCCTGTTGCCCTATATACCTCTCCTTATGCCAATAGACAATTTATAATTTGTCTTCTTAAAGATTTACTTGCCATCTTTATTCCATATCCAGTTTAGAGTCTGGCAATTTTGTTACCTTCTGTGAGACAGATTTTTGGCAGCTATATTATAAAGAAACTGGATCAGGAAGAAGATTTTTATTAAATTTGTAGTTATTTTTATATCCTAGCGTTCCAACAAGATTAAAATACCAAGGAGTGTCATGAGAGGAGGAGCATTAAGTGGAAAGCAAGTCTGCCAGAATGTTTATTCTGTTCTCATGAGAACTTAAACGAGTATATATTTTTTCAGTTATAGAAAACATAGGTCTCATGCCCAAAAGCATATATTCCCTGGAAAGAATAAATATCCCCTTAATGGTTTTTCTCGGTATTTAAAGAAGTTAAAATCCAACTTGTAATGATTTACATTCAAGCACTACTTTATCCTCAAGAAGCAGATACTTTGTAGGGAAATTTGTAGAATACTATAAGCCCTGGTAGGAACTAAAAATCCTGTTTTCTTCATTTATTCATCAGCTGTGTATTAAAGCCTTAGGGCTTACCCAGCACTGTATTACCAAGGCCCAAGGCCCAGTTTTTGCTTTTGAGGTCTTGGTGAATTGCCTGGAGAGATTGATATGCACTGAAATGGCTTATTTTGAAATGCTTTGCTACCGGTGCATGCTATATATTAGAAGGAAAAACTTGAAAGACTTTAAAATGGACAAAAATTGTTTCTACTTGCTCAAAAATGTGCTATTATAGTATAGTCAATTTATTTAGAGTCTGACATTTTGATTTTTTAGAGCTTCAGGATTTTCTGTCCTTCCATATACCAAATAAATATTTATTGGGTACTTCCATGTGCTAGGCACTGCTGTGGGCCCTGTTCATACAAACAATGAATAAAATTGGTAGAAATCTCTGCTGCTCTGTAGCTTACTTCCTAGGGGGCTAAGGCCTTAAAAAATAAAACAAGATAAATATGTAAAACATGTAGAATATTTGATAGTGGCATGTAGAGGAGAAAAACCCATGAAGAATAAAGCTAGTGACAAGGTTCAGAACATGCTACCCCAAAATATGGTGGTGAGGCATATGGCATATTTGAAACTAAAGGAATCTGAGAAACAGCAGGTTCAGGAAGGACTCTCTGACTGTCCCTTTTCACCTGAAACTGGTCATAGACTCTCATACAGGAGGTGTCCTCTCCTCCTTATGCCTGGAAAGGGACATTCTTATTTCTGAAGAGGGAGGAATTCTGAGAGGAATCTGAAAGGCAGGCCTTGCTCACTTCCCTCTGTTTACTACCCTAGTTCATCACACGCTCTTGTTCTATCACGTTATTCCTGCAACTTCCCACACTTCAACAAACTTAGTGTAAAAATGTACACACTTCTCTAATTCTTTGGGTCTTTATTTCCTTATGAATGTTCCTATATCATGTAAGTCTTCCTACTAAATAAATGTGTATGTTTTCCTCTTGTTAATCTAACTCTTGCTTGTCTAATTTGCAAAGCTCTAGCTAGAAAATTTGGGAGAGTAGGAGAGATGATTCCCCCCACTTCTAGGAAGTGTGTATGTGAGTTTCAGTTCGTAGGTGTGTGTTTAGGTGAAGGGGGTGGGTGAAACACTTTGATAAAGTGGTTAGAGAAGGACTCACCTGGAAGGTGGTGTTAGCTAACTGGTTGGCCTTCAGGTCTAGATGACTCTGACACATCAGGGACAAAAGGAAAGATGAACTCTTGGGCCTTGATCCATAACTTGTTATCCACTATGATCCTTCCCTACTTCTCATACCCACTCTTTCAACCCAAGTAGAATATGCTTTTCTCTACTCTATTTTTTAAAAAAATGTTTTAAATTTGTTCTAATTAGTTATACATAAATCCTCCTATTCTTAAATCAATCACAGAGACCGGTGAAGGTGCCAGGATGTCCCCAGGGATGAAATGCCTAAAAAACCTACCATATTTAATGATCAGTGGAAAAACACCTGATCTAGACCACTTCAGCTACTAGAAAAAGGCTAACCCCTTTCTTGGCTAGGGGTGGGGTGAATTTTCTCTTAATCCAGGCTGTTGACCTTCTCAAGGCCCCACCCTACTCCTGTTCTTCCTGTGTGTTCATACTCTAGCCCGATTTTTTTCTATTGTCATAGGATTAGAAGCTCCTATCTCTGATATCCCCAACCTCTCTTCTCATTTGTCACTTTTATTCCTTTGAGATAGCTATTATTTCTCCCATCATAATGCAGATTGAACCCAGGGGTGGTCTACCACTGAGCTATAACCCCAGCCCTTTTTCCATTTTATTTGGAGACAGGTTCTCACTAAATTGCATAGGCTGTCCTGGAACCTGTGGTCCCCCTGTCTCAGCCTCCCAAGGGACTGGGATTACAGGCACGCAGCACTGTACCGGGCAAGAGATAGCTATTTCATCAAAGAAGATGCTCAGAGTTGTGTCAAAATGACTTTAAAATCTTTCAAGAAGATTTTGTTATTTTAGATTTCTTTTTGCATTTTGAAACAGTGTTTTGACACCTTGGAAAAGGAGTTACTCATCTTTTAGTAAAACTGGGTGACTGTAGCCTGGACTTGAACTTCAACTTTTTTTTCCCCTTAAGCTAAAAAAACCTGCCAATCTAAAACACTGTAGCCTTCTGGGGGCAATCAGAATTCAGCTTTGAGGGTAAACTGCTCCTTTGTTTTGGGAAAAATCTCTTGACTAAGGCTTTCAGATATACAAATGAAAGGTTTCTTTCAGAAGTTGTCCTTTCTCCCCTTGTTACAGTTGAGGAAGAACCTAAAGGTGATGTAGTAACTGGAAGCAGATGTTTCAGATGGAGATGGGGCTTACTCTGAAGAGCCTTGAAATCTGAGTGTATTCTTTGTTTTCTTTAGAGATTTTCTTCCTTTCTAAATGTAGACCCCATGGTCTCTGAAAATTATTGCTTGTTATTGTGGAGATTTCATGTGTACTGTCACCCCACTGTCCAAGTGTTGGCCAAATATGAAGAGAGGAGGTACCCCTATAGGAGGTGAGGTGCAGAGAAGAATGGACACCTTGAACCAAAAGTGGGGAGAAGATGCTACAAGTGATCTAAGATGATTGAAGTTTATTTTTCTAGACTGGCCTGTTGAAGCATCACAAATTTTTTGTTAAAAAGTGAATAACTTAGACTTTAGGAAAATATACAATTAGTAACTTAAAATTGATTTTTTAAGTGTTATTGTATTTTTCATACCTTTATTTTACTTGTTTATATTTATGTGGTGCTGAGGATCAAACCCAGTACCTCATGCATGCTAGGCAAGCACTCTACCACTGAGCTACAGCCCTAGCCCCATAAAATTGATTATTCTTTAACAACTCTAGGGAAAGACTGAACCTCCAATGGGTCGGGGCTAGAATACCCCTTGTAAATTATTATTGCAAGAAGCCAATTCTGCGATGGAGAAATAAAAATTCTTGGCAATTTTTAGATTCCTACTCACTGAGTCAGGCGGCAATGTTTCTTGGACTATAGTGTTCCTGAACCTCCTTTGTGGTGGAAGCTGGGTGTGCCTCTGCCTCCTGGAGGAATTATGGAACCAGGCAAAAGTTCTTAAGTTTGGATTTGTATTTTTTTTAGGTTTGTTAAACCTGAACTTTTGAGCCTGAGGGATCTCTGAAATAAGAGTATTTATTGAACAGTTAAAAGATGCCAGCTAGAAAAAAGGATTAGGTCTTGGGAGAAGTTCCTGCAGCTACAGCAACAAGACTGAATAATGAAGATTTGGAGAAAGAAAGCATAAATTGTTTACATTGAGCCTACCCTGGCTGTAGATAAGAGGGGTGGGCTAATGTGAAATGGGGAAAGCTATGGGACAGGAAGTTCAGTCCATAAAGAGAGGTATTTGTTTCTGAATTAGTTGGGTTTGAAAAAGCACATAACCGTCTGCCCCCATCTAGACCCAATTCTCAGAAGTTTCTCTTTGCTTCTACCTGCCCTATAGATTAACTGCACACTAAAAAGTTAGCTAGAAATGCACAAAACCCTCCCATTCCGGAATATTTCTTAGTCCCAAATTTTAGTCAGGAGGTGGTCACCCCTGGAAGGGTGCTTGCCAGAAACGCTGAACACAACAAAAACCCGACACAAGCCACTCTAATCAACACAGAAATGATCCTTAATGTTGTCTTACTTCCAGTGGACTGCAACCCTCACTAAACTCGTGAATGAGGTAAGATGCACATAGCCCGCACTCCAGAAGTGGCTGCTTTTTGAATCACTGGACGACTGAAGTGTCTACTTGTCTATGACCCACCCAGCTTCCCTTGAAAAATCTTACGTAAGTTTCTTGCTTAAGGGAGGAGGGTTACTGGAGGCAAGAGCCAACTACCTTCCAACATGTTTATTGTTAACAACAGGCTCCTGGTAATAAAACTCTTTCCCCTTCACATTGCCTCTGCCCCCATTGACTCTAGCAGGCAGCAGTGAACCAAGCCTTGTGCTTTCACAGGGTGAATAGTCCAGAAAGTTCGAATGTAAGCAGGACCAGGTGGTGCCTGCGGGTCAGCCGTGGCAGGATTTACCCCAAGGTTTAACATATGGTAGGGAATTTGAAACAGTATTGTTGGATCTGCCCAAAGCTGTTAGCTTCCTATCTGTCCTTTTATCTCTTCCTCTCCTTAAATTTAGAAGAGTTGAATAAATTTTCACCTCTTAATACCCCAACATGGAGATTAAATTTCTTTTTTTTTTTTTTTTAATTTTAATTTTTTTATTTATTTTTCTCAAAAGTTGAATTTAAATACATGTTATCAAACATAACAGAAAAAAAACAAATTTTCAGAAGCTGTACACACTATTCACTGAAAATATTTGTTGAGGCAAATAGAAAAAAAAAATTATTACAATCATAATTTTTCTAAATTTGCACAAAATTATAAG